>JAGDQP010003035.1:6090-40346 GCA_022664845.1 Lepisma saccharinum
AAAGTGGCTAGCCCAACCAGCCCAAAATGAGTTCTACCCAGCCCAAGTGAAATCTCGGCTAACCCAAACATTTGGGGGGCTAGCGTGAAGTTAGCCCTCCAAGCTTTGGACACCACTATCTCCTTTATTTGACAAGCCCAAAAGCTGAAAGTGGCTAGCCCAACCAGCCCAAATTTTGTACTAACTGGCCCAAGGAAAATCTCGGCTAGCCCAAGTTTCAGTGGCGGATCATTAAGATGGAGTTTCGTAATTATGGCCACTTTGGGCACCCCTATCTCCTTTATTTGATTAGCCCAAAAGCTGAAAGTGGCTAGCCCAACCAGCCCAAAATGAGTTCTACCCAGCCCAAGTGAAATCTCGGCTAGCCCAAACATTTGGGGGGGCTAGCGTGAAGTTAGCCCCCAAAATTTGGACACCCCTATCTCCTTTATTTGACTAGCTCTACAGCTAAAAGTTGCTAGCCCAACCAGCCCAAAATGAGTACTACCTGGCCCAAGGAAATTCTCGGCTAGCTCAAACATTTGGGGGGCTAGCGTGAAGTTAGCCCCCCAAACTTTGGACACGCCTATCTCCTTTATTTGACTAGCCCAATAGCTAAAAGTGACTAGCCCAACCAGCCCTAATTGAGTACTAACTGGCCCAAGGAAAATCTCGGCTGGCCCAAATATTTGGGTGGCCAACTTCACACACGCCACTTTTCGGCGTCCGCAAAGCGTCGTGAGGAAAACTGGGGAGTCACGTGAATAAAGACGTGACGACCACTCGGTCTAGAAAGCCCCTAATACGCCTGTTCGTGGCTAGAGAAAGAGAGAGAGAGAGCAAGTTAGAGAAAGCAAGAGAGAGAGAGAGAGAGTGCAAGAGCAAGAGAGAGCGAGAGAGTGTTACTTGATGGTACAATTATGCCATTAGTGTTTTTAGTTTCCATGTTTTTACAAAGCTTTTTTGTAGGTATAAATTGACGTAGATGTATTACATAGATTGATAGATTAAAATGAATAAGGAAACTTAACAGCAGTATCGCAAGTACTACTTATGAAATGCATACAGGGAAAAGAATAACATGTAAATACAACAAATATATGAAAATGGAATAGGAAAAGATATAGAGACTGAAGTCCCGGGGGGGAAAAAGCCGCTCCTTGCTCCCTCCTACCGACGCCCTTGATCGAGAGGTGAGTCGTTGGTCAAAATAGGACGCGCTATTTGTGTGAAGATTCTAAGGATATATTTTCTGAAACAATTAATTCTGTTTTATATAACGATAGAAAGAGGCATTGGTTTTGAGATGTTCAAAACCATTTTGAAATATCTGTATAACTTATCAAAACAGAAATTACGTTCTATCTTTCATAGTGGTATATTATTGAAAACTTATTTTCCTGAATTATTATCACTATTCTTACAGCTTCAGTACTCATAAACAGAGATTATAGTTTTATGTTAATAGTTTTCTATGTGTCATAAAATTTCCTGGTTGGAGTTACTGGTCTCCCACCAGGCGCCTCCCCAGGTGGCGGATAGGGGAATGCCGACCAGATATGGTGGATATCGGAAATAATCCAGGGCGGACCAAAACCAGTACTGCTGCCTTGCAGTTAGTACAGGGATCTACAAAGGCCAGGGGAAGATAACCCCGAATAAAAATATTATGGTGAGGGGAAGCAGCATCACCATTACCACTCTGAGGCTGAAGATGAATGACAATCGGCAAGGCTCAGAGATGTACAGAGGACGACATCATCAATGTCTACCTTTAGTGCGAGGTCGTAGAGCTGACAACTCTACACCGCTAAAACATGTCAAGAAATAGTAACAGATGGTTCATGGATTCTCCTGGGGTAAAATATCCCGGAGGTAAACTAGTGCCTCATTCGGATCTCCGGGCTGGGACTGCTTCAGGGGACTCCAAGAACAGGATTAAGAAACACCTTAGAATAGGAACGTGGAACGTACGAACATTATACCAAACAAGCGCTCTTCAGGTGGCGGTACGCGAGACCGAGAAGTACGAGCTAGACATATTAGCGATACAAGAAGTTCGGTGGGAGGGTCAAGATAGCATCCCACAGGGCAAGTACACTTTCTACTACGGGGGAACATGGTCTCACGATTTCGGAACAGGATTCCTTATTAAGAACGGTATCCTTCAGGCGGTTCAGATATAGAGTTCGTAAACGAAAGACTATCGTACGTTACGATACGTATTCGATGGGTCAATACGGTTTTATTAAACGTCTATGCTCCGACCAAGGGGGCTACTGATAACGACAAAGATATATTCTACGATGAGCTAGAAAGGTTGTTTGACCGATTACCGAAGTATAATTCGAAAATTGCGTTTGGTGATTTCAATGCAAAGGTAGAGAGGGAAGAAAAATATAGACCTACTATAGGCAAATACAGCCTTCACGAAAAGGCCAACAACAATGGAGAAAGACTGATAACTTTCGCGATTTCGAAAAACCTACTGGTAAAGAGCACGTATTTTGAACACGAATAAATACACAAATACACACGGGTATCTTCGGACGGCAAAACTCTCAACCTGATCGATCACGTATTAGTAGACAGACGAGGCACACCAACATAATGGATATTAGGTCGTACAGAGGAGCGGAAAGTGACACTTACCATCAATTAGTGATCACAAAAGTAAGGGAAAAGTTATGCATCGCGAACAGAGAAAGTAAGGGATGAAAACAACTGAAATTTGAAGTGAAACGATTAAATAATCCGAGCATAAAAGCAGATTATCAACTAGAACTCTTAAATAGGTTCGGAATTTTAGCCGACTCGAGTAATAATAATGATGATATTAATAATGAAATTGATGTAAGATGTGGGAGGCAATTCGTGAAACAATTAAGAGTGCAGCGAAGGAACGTGTAGGTGAAAAGAAACACCAGAAAAACAAACCTTTGTTTGATTAAGAATGTCTTAAGCTACATGAGAAACGAAAACAAGCAAGCCAACGATGGCTAAGTAATAAAAGTGATCAAATACTAACCACTACAGTAATGCGAAACCAAACGCCAAACTCGGGTTCAGAAACAAAAAGCTAGAATATCTGACGCAGAAGATTCAGGAGATAGAGAAAAACGGGAAGACAAATAACATACGAAATCTATACAAAGGGGTAAACTCGTTACCAGCTGAGGTTAGGAATGATTAGAAATGAACGTGGAGATCTTCAGGATGATCCCACTAAAGTTGTCGATGTGTTGAAAAGTTATTTCGACAAAATTCTTAATATACATAACGGAGGACAAACAGATGAATTTGAAATCCATACCTCAGAACCGTGGATCCTCGAACCTAGCGAGATCGAGATCGAAAAGTCGGTAAAGAAATTGTAAACCTTTGAATCACCAGGAATAGACAATATTCCAGCTGAAATAATTAAAGCGGGAGAAACAGCACTAATCAAGGAACTACAAAAAATGATAAACGCTATATGGAGAAACGAGGAGATTCCAAAGGAATGGAAAGACTCAATAATAGTTCCGATTTACAAAAAAGGCGATAAATCAGACTGTAGTAATTACCACGGTATCCCGTTACTTCCAAAGTATTAAGTAATATTATGTTAACCCACCTAAGTGTATACGTAGATTAAATTAATGGGAGATCGCCAATGTGGATTTAGAAGAAATAGATCCACGTTGGACGAGATTTTCGCCTTGAGACAAATTTTGGAGAAGAAATGGGAATACAATGGGACTGTTCACCAACTATTCATAGATTTTTAGAAAGCATATGATTCCATCAAAAGAAAAAAAATTATACTGTATCCTCATACTATTTGGAATTCCGAACAGACTTGTTCAACTAGTGAAGACGTGTCTCAGCGACCCATAAGCAGAGTACGAGTAGGTAATAATATGTCAGATTGTTTCAGAATTCGTAACGGATTGAAACAAGGCGATGCTTTATCACTACTACTGTTTGAATTTGCGTTAAAATAAGCTACTTTAAAAATTAAAGGGGACAAATTGGACTGTCATTGAATTGTTTGAATCTACTGTTCGTATACGCGGATGATGTAGATATAATAGGGGACGATATAGATGCACTACAAAGCAACACCGATGTCTTAGTAGAAGCGTGCGATGAGATAGGTCTACAGGTAAACATAGATAAAACAAAATACATGATAACAAGTCGAAACACAGGGAATGAAGAATTAGGGATGAGATCATACAGAAAGTAAAGAAATTTAAATACTTGGGAGTAACAAGCAAAAATGAGGTTACGGAAGAAATTAAAAGTCGGTTAGTATTGGGCAACGCATGTTTCTTTTCAGTCCAACTAATTCTAACATCGCGATTAATATCAAGGAAATTCAAATTGAAAATACACAGATCGCCTATTCTGCCGGTAATAATTTACTGTTGCGAAATTTGGAGTACGACCCTAGCAGATGAACATAAGTTACGTGTGTTTGAGAATAAGGTTTTGAGAAAAATATACAGACCGAAACGGGACGAGATGACTGGATAATGGAGTAGACTGCATAATGAAGAAATTCACGGACTGTACGATGCACCAGATGTTGTAAAAATAGTGAAATCGCGACGACTAAGGTGTGTAGCTCGGATGGGAGAAAAGCTAAGATTATATTCTATCCTGGTTTTGAAGGCCAGATGGAAGGAGACCATTGGGAAGACCGAGACGTCGTTGGGCCGGGGGGAGTTTTAGAAGAAATCTTCAAGAAGTAGGTGTTCGTGATGAAAACTGGGTTGATGTTGCCCAGGATAGAATACAATGGCGAACGTTTGTTAATTTCGGCGATGAACTTGCGAGTTCCCTAAGCCATAGAGTTAGTAAATTAAATATTTATTTATTGAAACTATCTTTCTAGGCAATATTTTCCATTAGTTTACTAAAACCTACACCTATCGATGTTTCTAAGCGCTTTTTTGACCAAACTTGGTAGAGGAGTAGAGCACATCAGGAAAAGACCAGAAAGCATGATTAAAAGTGCTTTCGTCCATAAAGACAGAAGCAGTGGCCAAAAGTTTGGTTTATAAGAATTAGCATTTATAGTATAATGTAAGTAGGAAAACACACGTATATAAAATGTTTGTAATAATAGAAAACAAATACATATTAATGGATATTGGGTGAATGTTCTATCTTTTAAAGGGGAACGTCCATCATGAGCACCATCTTGAAGTCAACCATCTTGAATTTTGCTCGATTACTTTTAAATAGGAATGGAGTTATGTAATATATCAATCTGGACTAGAAATGTACCGGAAATACATTGGTGAAGTCAGTTTTGCCATACATTTATTTTTGAGAGAGATAATGAGATGTGACACTAGTATGCCTAGTTGATTGGACAGTCCGGAAATACTCTGTTACTTTTTAAACAACACAAGAAATGAAAACACAATGCACAAGTAATTAGTACTGGAAACCACCTGCAGAGTAGTAATTACTTGTGCGTTGGGTTTAAATTTCTTGTATTTTTTTTTCAAAAATAACAGAGCATATCTGGGCTTTGTCAATTAAGGATACTAATGCCACATTTCATTATCTCTCTCAAAAATAAATTTATGGCAAAACTGACTTCACCGATGTATTTCTGGTAAATTTCTAGTCCAGATCGATATGTTACATAACCCCCTTCCTATTTAAAAGAAATCGAGCAAGATTCAAGATGGCGGGCATGACGGACGTACCCTGTAAAAGATAGAGCACTCACCCAATATCCATTAATATGTACTTGTTTTCCATTATTAATAAACATTTTATAAATATATTTCTATGTGTGTTTTCCTACTTATATTACACAATAAATGTTAATTCTTATGAACCAAACTTTTGGCCACTGCGTCTGTCTTTATAGACGAAAGCACTTCTAATCATGCTTTCTGGTGGTTTCCTAATGTACCCTACTCCTCTACCAAGTTTGGTCAAAAAAGCGCTTTGGAGCGTCGATAGGTTTACCAGGTATGCCGGTTAATAATTCTTATTTTTTTTTCTGACAAAAAACACGTTTAATGTGGGAGGAAGGTACAAACTGGTTTATTCAAAGTATAGCCATCGTTAGTCACACATTTTCTACATATCTGTGGCAATTTGTGGATGCTCTTCCAGAAAATCTGTACATCTTTTAAAGTGGTCCAGTCATGAGCGATTTTTCGACTTCTCCGTAATTGTGCGTGAGACGTCGATGAAAACAAGTAGAAGCCGGAAGAGGCCAAGTCTGGTGAGTATGGCGTGTGAGACAAGGGTTCCCAACCAAATGCAGGAATGGTGTCTGTGATCAGCTTGTCTGTTTATGATGAGACGTTGTCGGGCTGCAAAATAACTTTGCCGTGTCTTGTAGCCCATTCTGGTCGCATTTCGATCAATGCCTGGTTCAAATTGATCATTTGTTGACGATAGCGAACGGTATTAACTGTTTCACCTAGTTTCAGAAGCTCATGATACACCACACCCTTCTGATCCCACTAAATGCAGAGCAATGTCTCCTTTCCAAAGCGATTCGGTCTTGCGGTCGATGTTGATGGTTGTCCTATGTCAACCCATGTTTTTCTGCGTTTTGGATAATCGAAATATATCCATTTTTCGTCTCCAGTAATGATCCGATGCAAAAAGGACTTCCTTTGATGCCGAGAAAGCAAAACTTCGCACACTGTTTTTTGTTTTTCCATCTTTCTTTCATTCAGCTGATGTGGTACCCATTTTCCGGCGTTCTGGATGTTTTCCATGGAATGCAGACGATCATAAATGGTTCGGCGACCAACAATCACCTCTCTACCATTTGTTATTGCGTTTGCGTATCGTCTTCGTCCAACAATGTTCGCAATTCGGTATCTTCAAATTTTTGGGTTGACCTGGGTGTTCTTTGTCTTTCTAGTCGAAATCACCACTTTTGAGTCGTCTAAACCAACGCATAAAAGCGTCTTGCATTGGGACATTGTCACCGTAAGTTTCCACAAGAATACGACGACTTTCATTCGCGTTCTTTTTTCATTGAACAAGAAAAGCAGTATGTGCCGCAAATGCTCTTTATTTGGCTCGAAATTGGACATGTTTACCACACGAAAAAGCTATGACGCGAACTCGAAATCGTTTAAACATCACTGGTGTTTTCAAACGTACTGTTATAGCAACAAAATGGCATAAGAGATGAGACTGTGAACCAATCCTTGTATCCAGCGCCATTTTTTTTAAAGAAAAGAATTATTAACCGGCACACCTGGTATCTGTGAGATATAATAAAACACAGTAATTGAAAAAAATGAAAACAACACTAATGGGGAAGGTTATTTGGGATAGTGGTAGATTACTTGGTGATAGTAGGTAGTTTTTTGGTGACATTATGAATCATTAACCCGCACTTTCCCTAACCAAATAAAATGTACATGAAACAAATGTATCACTCTGTTTCATTTATCACGAGTCGTCACACATGAACATGGTTATGTTCTCGTTAATGTTCAGTACCTGACAATTTTCATGAAATGGTTGCATCAAAAAGCAGAACTGAATTTAGCGTACAACTGCATTGCTTTTGAGATTTTGTGAATAGCAAAATCTAAATTTCGAACACATTCAGGCATCATCAGGCTTTTCTGAAGAAGTGATATTCACGTTTGGAAGTCCTGGAGAAAATTAATTTGTTTTCCACAGTTTTAGAGAAGGCTCACAGACAGAAACACCGCATGGTCTGTGCTAAAACACTGATGGAGTATTAAACTGTTTTTCCTTGAAAAAATATTACAGATCCTTGTGCACAGAATGTCATACAGAAAATAAAATTAAAGCAATTTTCATGGATTTCACTTAATATTAACTTACCCGTAAATTAAAAGACAAAGTTTCTCTAACAAGGAACACTCGCCAGGTGTCAGAGTCTAGGTAAACCTTCACACAATTTCGTATGTAAGTACAGTGCCTAGGTAAACATTCACAGTCAAAATTATAGGTGCTGCTGTCAACAAACGACAGGGAAACCGAAGAAAGATGGAACGTAGAAAGCAAGTAAATCGAATACAGAGTACGGAAAACGCCTTTTCTTTATTAACTGTTCCATATATTGATAGCAAATGGCTATTAATGGATGCTGGACAGGACACAATACACGCTGGATGGTATAACGACAATGACCGCCATCTTGAAAACTGCTATATTGACTATGCTTCAAAATGTTTTTAAGAGTAAGTGGGTCATCTGATATATCAATCTGTGCTGGAATGTTCCAAGAAACCCAATGAGGAAGTCAAGTTTAGCATAACTGTATTCCTGTATGACAAAATGACACGTGAAATTGACTTGGAGAATGTGTGAGCCGAATTATGAGAAAACATTTTGTTGAAACAGTTAAAGGAACGAGAACCAAGAGGTACCGTTAAGTTGAAATATATGATCCTATTACCACAACGTGAAGTGGACTGTAAAGTTTTAAATACACTAACGGAAGATCAAGTTCCAATTTCAAGAAGGCGTAATGCTTGGTGAAAGTGACCTTCTCCAGGTCAATTTCACATGCCAGTTTGTCGGACAGGGTTAGTTATGCCAAAATTGACTTCCTCATTGTGTTTCTTGGAACATTCCAGCACAGATGATATATCACATGACCCACTTATTATTTAAAAGTTTTGAAGCATAGTCAAGATGGCCGTGTTCAAGATGGCTGCTACTGCCGTCATACCCTACAGCATATATTGTTCCCTGTCCAGTATCCATTAATAGCCACTTGCTATCATATGTAACAGTTTATAAAAGAAAATGCGTTTACCACACGCTGTATTGGATTTACTTGCTCTCTACTTTCCATCTTTCTCGGATTCCCCTGTCGTTTGTTGACGGCAGCACCTATAATTTTGACTGTGAAGGTTTACCTAGGCACTGTACATACATATGAGTTTTCATCAAAATGGAACTCTGACACCTCGCGAGTGTTCCTTCTTAGATTTTTGACAATGACTGATCTTTGTTACAGAGAGCAAGCCATAGCGTAGATAGTGGATTGAAACTAGATGGCATGCCATGAAGGTTAAAGTGCTAATGTGCATACCTCGTGGTAGCCTCAAAAGGGAGCGTACTTTCCGATGTCAGGTCTCGTGAGAACTATCGCCAAATAATCTATATCACCAAAGAATCTTTCCGTACCCTATGTTTCAAAATAAAACTAGATCTAATTGTGCTATCAATGTTTCCAACTTGTGTAAACTACAATTTTCTGGAAATGTAGTGCGTAGGTTTATTTATATTTGATGTCTAGTAGTGATGGTAAATCGACCCTGAAAATTGTATTGTCGTATCTCCATAGGAATTGAGCAGATTACTTTCATCTCTTTGCCACTACTTGTTTTTCTTTTTTATATTTGGTTCAGTATGTATGTCAATGTTTATTAGTTATCAACACTAACTTGACATTTTGCTAATATTTTAGCACCACAAGAAATTTTACTAGTATGATGTAACTGCCCTAAACTCGAACGTTCTCGGAAACAGGGACTGAATGGTCACCCTATTTTAAGCTCGTATATTTCCACAAATACGCGTACATATCACACAAGTTATAAAGACACAAATATAAATTGTTCTTACAGCATTGCCTTGTACATTCGTTATTGCCTAGCAATGTTCCTACAGTGTGTGTTATCGCCTAGCAATGTTTTGAGTACGACATATTCTTAAGTAACCTTATTGTTATTTTATATTTTAGTACATTGGGGTCAATATTCTTTATTTATAATTCAATATTATTCAATATTATGGATACTACTAACAATGACGAGGGCTTACAGAACTACTCCGATGGAATCACTCCAGGTGGCCACGGTGACCCTGCAAATCAAGAAACTGAGCGCCAAGTACTGGTTGAAAAAGGGAAGAGAGGAAAAGGTTATGAACATATTACACCAACGAGCAAGCAGCGAAAGTGAAATCTCCATCATCTTGACCAGTGCATGGCAGAGGTTCTGGAATAACACCACAAAAGGCAGGAGAGTACACAACTTGTTCTCAGACCTGGCTGAGCGTATGGAGTAGGAAATAGAGATTGATCCCGGACTTATGCACTTCGTGACGGGACACGTCCCCTACAAACTAAAACTAAGTGAGCTTCAACTCGTAGAAGACAACCGATACAGGACATGCGGGTATTTAGCGACCCTGGAACACGTAGTACTACAATGCACAGAGACACAAGAATTACTAGAAGAACAACGAAACCTCATGGGGGACACTCCTATTACAGAAGTTCTGCGAACTCCAGAATTGGTGGTAGTTCTCCGGGAGGCAGCTGAAAAAAAGAACATCTGAATTTCATCGCAAAAGATACCTTGTTGGGGTCGCCCGCCGCCACATGGATCGACAATATCAAGGGAACCAAAAATAACAGGGATAATCCCGTTGTAAATGAAATGATACGTGATATGTGACTGTAAGAACCACAAAAGTTGCGACAACCACGATGCCACGACGACCGCGAGAACAAAACAAAATAAAAAATTCTATATGAACCATAATTGAAAGCAATAAATAAACAATAGAAAAGTGATAAATTAGGAAAAATGTTTCGCTGGAATCCAGCGAAGAGTGCCTTGTTTGTGGAATACCTTAAACAAGAAACACTCAAGAGAGAGTGATTAGTGTGAATGTGTTGGAAGGAACGAGTGTGGAAACAATTGTACGTAAATATCAATTTGAAGTGGATACAGATTAACTGAAAATAGGCTATGGCTCCACTTTCGAAACCTGAAAATGGAAGTGATGGGAAAACTACTTGTGTGAATGTGTGTGACGCGTGAATGAGTGATAAGTGTTGTGAAAATGAGGAAGAGAAGGATCAGCAGACATCAACAGAATCAGGAAGCTAACCCAAGGAGCTAAGGCAGACTAGAAGACAGGCTGGGTGGAAACACTCAACTCTCAAATCCCCCCTCTCACATAGAACGCACCGACAAACTTAAGGGAACCAATGAGAAGACAGCAGAGATCCTGAGACGAGAGAAGCAACAAAAAGAAGGAGGAAGCGCAGAAACTTTGTGGGACCCAACATTCTATCCCACGCGCACCCTACCAACAACAAATTTTCTTCACGTTTCAGGAAAAGAAGAAGATATTGCCTCAAGTAGATGTTCTGTTCTCCCGTGTTGTCCTGTGTTATCCTTGTGTAGCTAAATGTTACATGTAAATATACGTGTTCTTTTGTAATAAAATAGTATACAACAGATAGGGACTTTCCATCAAGAATAAAAGCGCAAATTTTGGGAACAAAGTCAGGAGAACATGCTGGACGCCTGGCAAAAAATCTCGTCCCGAAACCCCTGATGCCTTGTGCAGAAGGAACACAAGAGCTTCTCGGAGTGACGGAATTCCGGCAATCCAAGAATCTCTAGGGATATGCCTGACACAGGTCAGGAAGACCAAATCTGGTCGTCATGCACGCCCTCTAAAGTGCACTATTTAATCTGTGAAACGAATGCTCAAAGGCAGGTTTGGAATGCGGGGCCCAAAATAAAAATTAATTACTTACTGATTCTATCGCTTACGGAACTCGAAAGTTCATCGCCGTAATAACAAACGTTTGCCATCGGATTCTAACCTGGGCAAGATCAAGCCAGTTTTCGTCACAAACACCTACTTCTCGAAGATCCCTTCTAATATTGTCCTCCCAACCTCGTGTCGGTCTTCCGAACGGTTTCTTTCCCTCTGGTTTACCAACCAAGATGGAATATAATTTTTGTTTTTCTCCCATCCGAGCTACATGGCCTGCCCATCTTAGTCGTCCTGATTTCATTATTCTCACAAAATAAGGTGAGTCGTACAGCCCGTGAAGTTCTTCATTATGCACTCTTCTCCTTTGTCTAGTCATCTCGTCCCGTTTTGACCCCTATATCTTTCTCAAACCTTATTTTGAAACACTCATAATTTTGTTCATCTGCTACGTCGTACTCCACCTTTCGCAACCATAAAGTATTAGCGGCAGAATAACCGTTCTGTATAGTTTCAATTTCAATCTATTTGATATTATTGCGATGTTAGAAGTTTCTGGACTGAAACGAAACATGCGTTGCCCGATACTAATCGACGTTTTATTTCTTCCGTGACCTCATTTTTGCTTGTTACGTATGCTCCCAAGTATTTAAATTTGTTCACTTTCTCTCTGACCTAACCTCTAATTCTTATATTTTTATTTAATTCATTCACTGTGTTTCGGCTTGTTATCATGCATTTTGTTTTCGCTAAGTTTACCTGTAGACCCTATCTCATCGAACGCTGCTACTTAGACATCGGTGCTACTTAGACATCTTCCCCTATTAAATCTAGATCACCCGCGTACACGAACAGTTGATTCTAGCCATGCAACGTTAGTCCCTTTTTGTCCTCTTTTATTTTTAAAATTTCATATTCTAAAGCAAAGTTAAACAGCAGTGGGGACAGGGCATCTCCTTGTTTCAATCCGTTGCGAATCTTGAAACTATCTGACATATTATTACATATCCGTACTCCGTTTATGGAGTCACTGAGACACATTTTTACAAGTTGAACAAGTATCTTTGGAATTCAAAATTGTACCAGGATATTGTATAGCTTTTCCCTTTTAATAGAAATATAGGCCTTCTTTAAATCAATCAATAAGTGGTGGCCAGTACCATTGTATTCCCATTTCTTGACCAAAATTTCTCTCAACGTGAAAATCTAGTCCAACGTGGATCTATTTCTTCTAAATCCACATTGGTGATCTCCAGTTATTTTATCTGTGTATACACTTAGACGATTTAGCAGTATATTACTCGATACTTTGTAACATGTTGGGAGTACCGAGTTTCGCGGTAATTATTACAGACCGATTTATCGCCTTTTTTGTAAATCGGAACTATTATTGAGGTTTCCTATTTCCTTTGGGAGCTCCTCCTTTCTCCATATAGCGTTTATCAATTTAAGCACTTCCCTGATTAGTGCCGTTCCTCCTGCTTTAATTAATTCGGCTGGAATATTGTCTATTTCCGGGTGATTTGAATCTTTTAATCTTTATCAACATTTCGACCTCGATTTCGCTAGGTTCGGGTATCCACGGTTCTGCGGTATGGCTTTAAATTCCTCTGTTTGTTCCCCATTGTGTGCATGAAAATGTTTGTCCAAATAACTTTTACACACATCGATAATTTTAGTCGGATCCGCCAGCAGCTCTCCGCTTTCATTTCTAATCATCTCTAACATCGGCTGATAACTTTTTCTTAATGAGTTTACCCCTTTCTATATACCTTGTATGTTATTTGTCTTCCCGTTTTCCTCTATCTCCTGAATCTTGTGCGTCAAATATTCTCGCTTTTTGTTTCTGAACCCGCGTGTAACGTTGTTTTTCGCGTTACTGTAAGGGTTGGTCTTTGTTTCGCTTTTATTACTTAGCCAACGCTGCCTTGTTTGTTTTCGTTCCTTATGAAGTTTAAGACATTCTTAACCAAACCAAGGTTTGTTTTTTCTGTTGTTTCTTCTCACCTACACGTTCCTTTGCTGCGCTCTTAATTGTTTCAAGAATTTCCTCTCACATCTTACTTACATCAATTTCACTATTAATTTATTCTTTATTACTACTCGAGTCGGTTAAGATTTCAAACCTATTTGCGATTTCGAGTTGGTAATCAGCTTTCATGTATGGAATATCTAATCGTTTAATTTGGAATTTCAGTTGTTTTGATCCCTTGCTTTCTCTGTTCGCGATGCATAACTTTTCCCTTACTTTTGTGATCACTAACTAATGCTCAGTGTCACCTTCCTCTCCTCTGTAAGACTTAACATCCATTATATTGGTGTGTCTTCTTCTATCTACTAATAGGTGATCGATCTGATTGAGGGTTTTGCCATTATTTGTGAATGTCTTTGTGCTGAAAGTATATGCTCTTAACTAGTATGTTTTTCGAGATCGCGAAAAAGTCATCAGTCTTTCTCCATTGTTGTTGGTGACTTCGTGAAGACTGTATTTGCCTGTAGTAGGTCTGTATTTTTCCTCCCTCTCTACCTTAGCGTTGAAATCACCCAACACAATTTTCGTATTTTATTTCGGTAATCGGTCAAACAACCTTTCTAGCTCCTCGTAAAATTATCTTTGTCGTTATCATTAGCCACCTCGGTCGGAGCATAGACATTTATTAAAACCGTGTTGCACCATCGGCTACGTATCGTAACGTACGATAGTCTTTCGATACTGTTCTTAATCAGGAATCCTGTTCTCAAATGACGTGACTGTGTTCCCCTACAGCAGAAAGTGTACTTTCCCTGTCGAATGCTTTCTTGACCCTCTCTCCAGACTTCTTGTATCGCTAATATGTCCAGCTCGTACTTCTCGGTCTCGCGTACCGCCACCTTAAGGGCGCTGGTTTTGTATAACGATCGTACGTTCCACATTCCTATTCTAATGTCTTTCTTAATCCTGTTTTTGAAGCCCTCTAAAGCAGTTCCCACTCGGAGATCCGAATGAGGAACTAATTTACCTCCGGAATACTTTACCCCAGGAGAATCCATGAACCATCTGTTACTATTTCTTGACATGATTTAGCGGTGTAGAGTTGTCAGCTCTACGACCTCGCAGTAAAGACATATATTCAAAATCTTCTTTCCCTCTCTGAGCCTTGCCGATGTCATTCATCTTCAGCCTCAGAGTGGTAATGGTGATGCTGCTTCCCGTCACCATGATGATTTTGTTCGGAGTTATCTTCCCCCAGCAATTGTAGTAGACTCCTCTACTAACTGTAAGGCAGCAGTACTGGTCCACCACGGAATATTTACGGCACCCACCATATCTGGTCGGCATTCCCCTATCCACCACCTGGGAAGGCGCCTGGTGGGAGACCAGTAACTCCAATGGAAACGACGTTAATGAAATTTATTATTATTATTATTATTATTATTGCATTCTTTCTGTTGACACAAAATAAATATCAGAAGTTTGTTTCATAACAAACTCAAGAAATAAGAAAATATATAAAACCACCGTCGAAAATACTTGCTTTTCTTTAATAATACATTTTAGCTGGCTTGCGATTCATGGGTCTTTTTAGGAAATGTTAAATCAGCTTGTGTATTATTGCGTGTGAATTCTTATATGTAATTACGTATTTCTCTCATTACATTCGGGGGAATAGTAACTCATTTCAGAGGCCCTGAGGTAAACACTGCAAATAATAAGAATGAGTTTGTGAGTAGTTGCGAGAGATGAATGAATAATGGACTAGAGTAATAGATGCAAAAGGTGGAGGTTGCGATTCAAGGACTAATAATGTTCTTGTATGAATGTGTAAACCTTGTTCAGAGTAGGTGACATGGGAAGGGGCTTCATAGGAATATAATGCAGAAATAAGTTTTCAGTGTACTTGACTGAAGTTTCGTTAGTGTTGTAGGTCTAAATATAACTGACGAGGGCAACACATCTTCCATTATTTCTCTTCTATTCATGCAAACACAATGTTGCTGCTCAACACACAAATTAATTATGTGTTCATAGAACTAATTTCCTGTATTCACGTGCCCCGAGGGATTGAAAAGTCTATTGTAGACTTGTGTGTGTTATAAACAGTAATACGTATAACAGTTTCCTATTTAGAACCAGGAATAACACCGCGCTTTCTCTTTTCTCTGTTGAACATTCTCCATATACTTACCTTTCCCTGTGCACTCCTGTTTGCAATTTTTCTTTTGTAACTAATTTACAAATTACTGTTTATTATTGTATATACTTCCATTCACTCTTCTGTTACATTACTTCTTAATTTCTCCTTACTATCCAACTTCGTTCCCTGTAGTGTATTCCTGTACATTTCTTGTTATAAATTTGTTACTTTAATTTCTGCATTGCACCTTCAACAATTCTCTTTCCTTTCTACTTTCCTTCCGTTATCTTTACCACATATTCATCTGTTGCTCTTCCTGCATTTATCAACAGTTCCCTAATTCATCTCATCTATGTAACTTCAAATTCAACTTTCCTTTCTTGTCAGCTCTTTTCTTCTTTCTTGGAAAAAATTTAGTTCCAAAATAGTACTTCGTCCTGTCCTACGGGTGTTAGTTTGTTTATTGTATAAATTGCATGCTTAGTTTTCAGTCCTCCAATATTTAAAAGAAAATAGTTAGTTTTGAAAAAAGCAAACACCAATTGTACTAAAATGCAAATGCAGCTTTTACAGTAGTGATTGGTCTCTAATGGCACAAAATTCAATTTCTGAAATCGGCAACCGATTATGCCGTAACCGAATCTATTTTTACTCTGCTAAGAAACTTTTTTAATGTAGAGCATTGGTTATACGTTTCAAAATCTTGCCATTTTGAAAATAATAGTCTTTCTCATAGAATCGTATGCTGAACTCTGAATGAAACGTGAGGATCAACAGGCTTTATAATTTCCCGAAACAAGCCTGGAGAAATGTGCTCCTACGTTTTAGTGAACCAAACCTAGGAAGGAAGTAAAAAGCTCTAAATATTAATGCTACAGGGGCTTACACGTAAGGATTAGGGCAAAAGGAAATTATACAAGCTGTTTTATTTGCAAATGTTGTTCACTAGAAGGAATTGAATTTGTATTTGTGGTCTTTAGGCATCTCAAGATCATCCCGAAGATTCATTCCCCTGATAATGCAAAATCTGAAGGAATACTAACCAATTGTAGAAATGACAACTTGAGACTTTGACTGTGAGGGTTGTCCAGAAAGGTACATTTATTATTATTATTTTTTAAAAATTTATTTAATGCCAGGACGACATTTTATGTCAGCGTCAGCATTTTGAGGGAACAAAACTAAATGAGAATTATTTAGTGTATTTTATTGGGCACCAGAGAAGAGTGTTAATAGTTACTCTTCAGTTGCAGAAGATGAGTGATATATTGTCTCTTTAAGTAAGAGCTCATTGTATACATCGTTCGTAGTATAAATGTTAGGTTCAGGATCTGTAATCATATAATGTTTCTACATGTACGAAAAGCGTGCAGATAGAATCCAGTACATGTTGATCATGAAGAACGGTAGTTCTTCGAGTGACGCTCACAAACGAGTCTGTTAGCCGAACTCACATAATATATACAGCTAATTTCGAATGTAGTAAACTATAAGCCCGATACTTGCATTTGAAAGCTCTTTGCTATACTAAGATCCAGAGAAAAAATATGGGTCAGTAGGACCTCTCTGGGACCCCCTATGGCGCTCGGAAAAAAATCAAAATTTCACATTTTTTATGACAGTACTGACCCGAGACCATATAGGCGGCCGAAACTTTCAAAATCTTAATCTACGCTTCAATTTCTTTCAAACTATGTATCACACGTTAAAATCAGTGAAGGTGTTCAAACGTTACGACTTTTTGTTTTACTCCAATCACAGAATTTTCAAAAAATGATCGAAAAGTGTTTCTGTCATTGTCTCGGTCTTTTTGCTTTAGCCCAAAATGGTTGGTACCAGGGGAGTTTGGGGGTCAATTGCGGACCCCGTAGGGGTAAAATATGCTTACTTTTAATAGGAGTTACCGTTTTTGAGATACGGAGCCTACCATGGTCCAAAATTGACCTTTTGTAAATCGAGTATGTTTACCTTTTACTCGATTTTTAATTTAACTTAAAATACGTTTATGCACTTTTATTTTAATAGGCAGCCTTACAAAGTAAGTGATATCAATACAAAAACCCTTCAGGCTAATGGGAAGAGTGACCTAAGAACTATATTCACAAAAGAAGTTATATCCATTTTGCGAGTGACTGTCACTATGGCGGAAGTGTTTCCTTTGTAATAAAATTAAGAGACTTAGTATCCTCTCTTCCGCCATAGTGATACAAAGAAAGCCACTCGCAAAATGGATATCACTTCTTTTGGAAGTATAATTCTTGTATCACTTTTCCCTTTACCCCAAAGGCGGTTTTGTACTAATAATGCTAAACGATTTTGAGCTCATGAATTTCATTTTGAATTGATATTTATTTATGATCTTTAGGCATCTATGGCTTCGGCCGGTATAGGGTAGAGAAAAGGATGCGAGAAGAAGTCGGCCAGGGCCTAAGTTGAAGGTCACAGCATTTGCCTGGTGAGACTAAGAAAAAAACTGGAAAACTTAAGTCAGGATGATGGACCGCTCGTATCGAAATCCAAGATCTCCTGAAAGTGAAGCCAACGTTTTACCAACTGAAGTACGGCAGCTAGATTCATGGATTTCACAGAGTATTCTATATTATGTATTTTATATATCATAGAGTATTCTATATTTGAAAATTCCCCATTAAAGATAATAGTATGCACTGCCATGCATTTCATTTCTTCGATACTTTTTTTCGTTTACCCAATGGTCTCAAAAACCGGACGAGGTAAAGGAGGCCCTTTCGAAGGCGTTCTTTCTTAGTTGGCTATGCAGTCTAGGGGATAAGGCGTTTTCACGTTGGCTAGAAAGTAGCGGGTTCAAATCCCACAGACGTAAAGTCTTTTTCTTACTCTTTTCCATTCATAAAAGCATTATGTTTTACTACTTCTTTTCCATACATAAATAAATGTTCCTTTTTTACATTTTCGACATTTTATTGCGTTATTATCATGTTGAAAAGATGCAAAATTTATCTGAATAGATGGAAATTCATCTGAAAAAGTTACTATTCCATCGAAAAGTTCCTATTCCAAGCGTAAATTTCTCATAATTTCTCTTACGACAATCGGCTCTAATATAATGTCCGTTCTCACAAGATAAAATATTCCACTCACGAGAGGACTTACGCTCTTCAAATTTAGTGTGTGAACCTTGCACGTATCATTGGCATTCGGATTCAAAACTATTGTAACTTCATCTTCAGAGATTAATTAATTAAAATGACAATGTATATGATATTGCTGGATTACCTTTCAAACTGTATTTTTAATAACAAACTGATAAAAGAAAGTTGTCAATATAAATATATATATATAAACTACTGAAGTTAAAATGTACACATTATAACACGTTTCAACTATTCTATTCTCTAAACACGTTGTAAGATTAGATTCCGAAACATCGAATATTTTTCACACTTTGTATCATTGGTCAAAAGTCCGTATACATATTTAAAATTTTAACATATATTTGAACGTGAGTGGAGGTAAATATTTTTGTCATATTCCAATTTTAACCTGGTCCCTGCATGTAAGTTTCCAAATCAATATTCACTTAGAAAGTTAAACATAAAGAACGAGATACGAATATAATTATTTTTTTGTGTTGTTTAGAAGTTGCTGCTGACTGACTACAACTTTCTTCAACAAACGACGCACAACAGAGACCTTTCTCTTTAGTAAGGAGAAAAATCTATGTGGGAGGGTAAGTGACCGTAATTTTCTCTAATCTGACCACCACTCACAGAGTTGCAGAGGAAGTTATTTTGTTTGAATGGCTGAAACACGAAGTAAAATGCCTTTTGTACGTTGGACATTATCTTGTTTAAATGCTTAGTGGAACGCCATGGGTCTCTTTTCCGTCCCATCGAAAATGAGGTCCATTGTTTCCGTGCATTGTTTCTGGATCTAGTGCTCTTTCCAATTACCATCTCTCGTTGGTCTCCAGCAGTACATTAGTGAACGGTTAGGACATAAAGATTGCAGCACATGAACAGAAAGACAAATACACACATTTGAACCGAGACACACATATAAACATACTTATTTACGTAAGAAACTCGGATGACTCTTAGTCTTATGTAACTGTGTATACAAATAATAGACTAGTGTTATCATTTATTTTATCTCGATTTTGAAATATGCGTAAGACAGTAAGTGAACACCCATATTTCTAATATATCAAATATTTTTTTAAAAAAATCTGTTGACGGCTTTAATTTAATTAAACAACATTGAGCAAATAAATTTTACAATAAAATGATATTAATAATCCTTATAAAGAAATATGCAATAGTATTACGTTGTTGAGAAATGGAGAGTAACAAACTAAAGACGTTTTTTTTTAGATCATTACGCATTCTCTGTTAATACAAGTTGAACTCTAAATGAGAAATTTAGGCGATAATTGATGTATTAATTTACTTCTAATATGCATCTTTAAAAAATCCTTTAAAAATTCAAGCAGGGTTGATTCATTTACATCAAAGTGATTTAAATCGAGATTTAAATCAGATGATTTTGTTTAAATAAATAATTTAAACCAAAAATGTTTTTTTTTAAGAAAAATAGAAAAAAGTGCAATAATATTAATCACTCTGTGTTTTGAGTCATATGTAAGTTTGAAATTTACCCTTTAGTCCTTACGTGATGATAGGCACTTATGATGTAAACCAAAACCAAAGTGGTCGACCTAGAATTTAACGAACTATTCGATTGATTCATTTTAATTGGCTAAATTTTAGAAGAGAACGTAGGAATCCAATTCACATTATTACTTTACAATTTGTATTACAAATGTGTTTATTTTTGTAATAGTATGAAAACGAGCGCTCGCTTTTTGTGCGCGTGGTAACGGGTTCAAATCCCGCTGGGGACATTGAACGGAGGGGTTCGGAACCCACTTTACTAAAATCAGTAGATCCCGTCCTTAGAAGCTCACCAACTCGTTTAGAACGTTAATAAAATAGTAGCAATTAATTCACGTATGAAAACGAACACATAGAAAACAGAAAATGAAATTTTTGTGTACAAAACCATCTTCTTTGTTGTTGTTTTGTAACATTACCTACTTTGTATCAAATTATTGATTTCTTCACAAATTGCTCAAAAGCAAATTTATATTAATTAGAAGTATAAAGTTTGCATATGTGTATGATGAAGGATGAAAATGCTATGCAAGGCTGCGTATCCTCTATTGATTTGCCTACATTAAATAGCTCTCATTGAATTGAATTTTATTTAAGACCTCTAGGCAACTTTGGATTAGAACGAATAGATAATGATGGGAGAATTGCTGGAATAAAGAAAGAGGGAGGAAACGAGAGAACCCTGTGAAAACCCACGCACGCCATATCTTCCTTCCTTTTCAAAATTATTACAAGTTGTTGTAATTGCCTATTCAGACATTCTGTCAGGAGTTTCAGTTTGGGAGTGTAAAGTCAAAATTTGGAGGGTGTAAATAGAGTTTTGCACGATTTCTACCGATTTCTGAACGCAAAAATGTTAAACGTTTGGGGTGTTCTCGAGGATTTTGGGGGTGACATTCCTCACAGGGGAGGGGGCTGGCGAAATCACTGATCCATCTGTGTTTGTCTTTCCGTATTCCACAGAACTTGAAAAGTGCAAAGCCAATTTAGATACTGAACGACTACTCTCAGTAGGTTGGAGGGGTCTGGTGGAATCACAGCCTGGAATCACAGTCTGGCGGAATTCATGGCTATCTTACGCAGCGAACACCACATATTTGTGAATTTTACTTAAGTTTTTACAGTTAAGGTATTTCAAAAAGGAAAAGCTAACTAAGAAGGTTTTTCAGGGCCGCAAGTTATTTAAATCGAAAAGTTTGATTTAAATTTAAAAAAAATCTATTTGAATTTTTAAAAATCAACAATTTCTTTAAAAAATGTGATTTATTTCAACCCTGCTTTAAAGGGATCTTATATGGTGCTTTTTTTAATTTTACAGCCTTTAAGAATGTAAGGCTCAGGCCCGGATAGGGGAGGGAAAAGGATTCGGGGAGGTGTCGGCCAGGACCTATGTGGAAGGTGCCAACTCGGCATTTGGCTTGTGTAACTGAAAAAAAAACGCTGGAAAAACCTCAGTCAGGATGGTCGGCCGCTGGGATCGAACTCACGACTCCCGAATACTACTCTAACGCTCTAGCACTGAGTTACGGCGGCTCGGTTTAGGTGTTTATAAACCTCACTTTCAACATGCAAGAGAACATCAAAAAACATGTTTTGTCACGTAGGTTGATATGTGGTTGCCTACTCTTTAATTACAATGTTCTATTCTAGAAGTACTGTATGCGTCTTTGAGAAAATGTTCTATGAACCCTGCCAGAAAGTTTGCAAAGATGTAAGCGACGCGATTAATTTTATGGCATATGTGTACCTCTAATAAATCTTCTGTAAATCAGTCTATTGTTATACAGCCTTCAGTAACAAGAAAATGCTTGAGCTGAAGTTGCCACGCTGTCAGTTAGTTATAGTGTTGAATAGTTACGATTAAAATTCGGTCAGCAAATACGAATTGAGCCTTTTCTGAACCGAAGAGAGTATGCTGTATATGAGCGCGATAGAATAAATAGTGTTGGTCGAGCTGGCGGTTTCTGAAGTGCAGCCGACGGTTTTCAACAACCGTAGCAGAAACTCGTGCAGACGCTAGGTCCACCTGAAGAGATTATTAGTTAACTGATAATCCTAGATATCATAAGGACCCATATACTAAGGTAACAACTTTTAATAAACGTAGACTTCCAATCAAACTGAAGATACCATAAAATGGGTAAACCTAGTGCTGTAAAAAAAAAAAAAAAGTTTATTTTTCTGTGAATTTTTTCAATAAAAACCCATTGTTCTGTTTCATGTTTGTGTTTTCTTTAAGTGTGTTTTTTTACCCAGTAAGTATTTAATGCTTTGCGCTGCAGATAATCAATGAAATCAGCAGGATTGAAGTTAAAGTGCTAACACATTCATTCCAATTTACTATTGCTTTGTTTTCCGGTAGCCTTACGAGGTAAATGATGGAATTACTTATATATTCACTGACAAATTGCTATGCTTCCTATACCCTTGTTGCGCAATGTTAAGCTGTATTTGGATACTTAAGAAATAAACAAATATCTTCATCCTGACAAACAAGGAATTAACTAAGGACATATGGACTGTATATTTGGTAAAGTTTGTAATAACATTTGGTTTGTTTTAAAAGTATAGGTACAGTACGTAACAGTATGGTCCCCCCGTATCGGGACGGACGTAAGCCATAGTACTGTTATCACCCTTAAAATTCATTTTATCATTACGTAACAGTATGGGGTCATTTGAAAAATTGAATTTTAAAATAGGGTGGCAACGTTGACAATTCGGTGCTTCGGTAAAGGGAACATACCATAGTATGTTTCAATTGTGTTGAATATATATACCCAAAGTGGTGAGGTTACGTCGAACTGTATGGAAGAAGTAAATATTTAATTTTTAATATTGATTGCCAACACTGTCAACTGTAGGACCTTAAGTACCTCTATGACGCGTCCCAGTACGTAAATACAAAGTTTGGTCCTGATACATTAAACGATATGGAAGCTATTAAAACTTACATTTTCTGAAATTGATTTGCAACACTAACAATTGCGGCGCCGGAAGTACCTACATGAACTGTTCCATGATCTAATACACATGTCAAATTTTGGTGTAAATCAATGCGGATGCGTCCAATGGTAACAAATATGAAATCTAGAATTATAAAATCGTTTGTTAACACTGACTAACTACGGCGCCTGGAGTGCCTGTATGACCTGTCTCAGTACCTACTGAACATTATTTGAATTTTAAAATAGGTAGGCAGGACTGGGAACTGAGTACTTGAGGTCGGAGACCCCCAAACGTTCTTCTATTGCCTTGAATGTCGATACGGTATGGAAAAAACTTTTTAAAAAATTAAAAGGGGTTGGCAACATTGAGAATTGGGCAACCCGGAATATCTCACATATACCAAAAATGTTTGTAATCTTCAATATATAGTATTTAATTTATGTTGTATTTCTTGTTAATTACCTATATTAAAGCAATTCTTGCTGAAAGAGTCGTTAGAATTATTACAAATTGCTGCCTATCGGTTACAAGGGTCCCCAGTCGCAGATATTGATGGAAAACAAAGTTTTTTTGAAAACCTTTTCATTTTTAATATATGATAAAAGAACATAGTGAAACACAATAGTATACCACACTGTTTTACTACTTTCTGCAGCCAGAAACTATGTACAAAGAGGTACAACACACTTGAAATTGGATGTTAGGTATTGTCTCGAATGCCAAACTGGGGAGTAGTCTCGGTCAGTTTGTTTGTTTGTTTCTACCAACATGTATGAATAGAAACGTCACACTTGTAGTAGGGGTAGATTTCTGCACATTACTCATGAGACGAGCCAAGGCAGATTGAACACTGAATCCAATTTTCTTCTAATTCCTCTCCACAGATTAAACACTTGGTTGCACATCCTGAAGTTGCATGTTCCTTACTATTGCTCTCTTCGAAATACAAACGTCGTTCCTTGGGATTAAGCCTAGTATTTTGTTTCTTGTGCGTGTTTTGTTTTTCCAAAAGTTGATTCTTATATGGGTGTAAGTAAGCACTTCACTTCTCTGGGATTTTCGTTTTCTTGAAACCAGACTTCTTTGGGATGCATCTGGAAGTGGTGAAAGTTTCTGAAGAATAGATGAAAAATTCTTTGTGGTTTGTTCTTTCACCACATCCCGTTCTGCTGAAGGCTGAACACTAGAGGTGGAAGCATGGGAGATAGGCTGAGTCTGACTTATACATGACTGGTCAGAATGGTCATCAGTGGTGTTAATTTCAGCAGTGGAATTCGTCGCTGGTGTTTCATTTCCTATGTTTGTCATCTGACGTAACAAGAAATCTAGGCCAAAAATATGTTCGCATTTCATGGATAATTACCAGTGGACAGAAACCCGTTCTTCGCAATTTCAAGGCGAGAAACCTTGGGGAATGCAGCTGACACAATCCCTGCCATATCACTTTTAATAATTCTCTGGCCAACATTTTTCCTCATCCTGAGAACCATTTCTTGAGACACCGCATCTTTGAATGGTTTCAATAGTGTACGGTCCAGCGGCTGTATCTCATGAAAAGTGTGTGTGTGTGTGTGGTGGTGGTGGTGGGGGAGGGAGTGCTGAGCATGTGGATATGAGTTCAAGTTCCTTGTGACTACTATAAACATCTACAATAAGATGAACAGGATCATCCTTTGTTGGCCGCACATGTTTTGTGAACGCAGGAGGGATGAACTGTCCCATAGGTTTATGGCGAACACGACGGTAACGTTCTTACCCCTTTCTGCAGTAGCACTTGCCGTTTTCCTTTGCTTGACAAAACCGTTTGATTAGTGTGCGCACAGGAGACCCCAGTTCCATCTGTATTGTCGATGAGAGAAGCAGAAAAAGTGTGTTGTTTTATTAGTTCTTCTAACTTCTGATGAAACATGTAATGTCACTTCGCATCCTGCGAGATACCAATATTCCAGTACGAGACACACAGTATATGACCTCCCCAACTGTTTATATAAAATCATTTTTTGGAATTTATAATATTTAATGTACCTATGAAATTGTCAGATGAAGCTTATGCCATATACAAATCTTTAAAATAACTAAATTTGTTTACTGAAAATCATTTTGAAGTAAATATTTTTGAAACATACTATAACAACCAAAGACATTCTAAATAATAAGAAATATATACCATAGACTTTTAAAATATATATAGTGAATACTTTCCCGAAATATGTAAAACCTCTTTGGTAGTGAGTCTAGTTTACCTGTAATGTCTATAACTTCGTACCTATATAACAGCGCAAGTTGTATGTATTAGTTAGTTCATCTCGAACTCGCGAAGTGGAAGGAATTTGTTTCCCCTTTTCCTACACTGTTCTTTTACATATATCCCTCTGTCTCCGGACCACATATACATATAAACTGTAGAAAATATTTATATGTACACCCCGGGTTGGTAAGTTCGATACTAATTCTATCTTGCCTTTCAGCTTAAAACCAAATCCTACGCCCAAAACCGGAGAGTATGAGAATATAGACAGCCTCATTAGTGATAATCTCTAACCTCATATAGAGTCATCTGGGGGTACTCGGGGACATATCAAACAGATTGATCTATGGCTTATTGAAGCTTACGCAATGCATCAGGATCGTGGATTCAGGGATTCTTAATGCGAGATCTGGGTGTCGTTCAATGAAATTCCTGTGGAAATACTTTCCTGCAGTCTTCTGATCTTTGATAAATCTGTGCTCAAGTTTGAGTTTCTCTGCTAGGTCAAATGCAAGCCGAAGAAATTATTTTCATGTGAGAGGCATGAAACGATTGCCAAGCTCTTTCAAGTATCGAACAAGTTGCTCTTCAATCCCCAAGAAAGTCTGTTGAAAACGCCCAAACTTGGGTACAAGGCTGACTTCTGTTCCGTTTCTCATCAATTTCACCCTATCATGCAGTGAACTTCTGGGAATACCAAATCTAGACGCTCCTTCTCTGATTCCTAATTTTCCATTATTCATCTGATCAAGCTTATTCTTCATAACCTCTTCGCCCCAGGAACCTCTGTTTGTAGTTCGTGGCATCCTACATGTAAATAATTTAAAACTATTTTACTATTTCTTCGTATGTTTATTTGATGTTATATGAACAATAATTAATTACATAGGCCACTATATTTCCAATCTAAGAGCATTCAGCGTTGTCCGGGATGAGACTCGACGTATGTAACCGCAAACAATGCTATAATCTGTTCCCACAAGAATAAATTTAACCCTTGCAGCATACATCAACACACAAGACATCCCTACCTTGATATTTAAAATAATAATAAACTACTTACCAGCAAGCTCACTACGAACACAGACAGTCTGTTGCCCGCCAAAAAACACTGCACTGTCACGAAACAGCACACTCCTACTTGTTACAACGCTCCACTCCGACTGAAAGCCAAATGCTTCTTACTATGTCGTCTGCGCTGCCAGTCGATACTACCGATAACAGACAGCTTCTTCTATCTGTCGAGAATAGGTAGAACTATTTACCACCAGTTTTACAATCAACCGCTAAGCTATCCAGCGCTAAGTTGAGACCAATTCATATTTTGCGTACGCTATATATAAGAAGCTTAGCGGTCGATTGTAAAACTGAGTGCCGTCCGGGGCTTGGGATCCTTCCCCTAATCCCTCCACTGCGACATTCACAGTCCATACTTGACATTGCGGAGCGAGTAAAGTTAAATGTCCGGACTTCCGAAATCGTATGCCGTATTCGTCTAGCACCAACTATTATCCCACGCTGAATGGCCGATATTCCAGTCGGGTTCGCATCACCACGGTACACGATTTTTCTCTGACTCAGAGCAGTCCAACTGACCACACTGCAACTGCTTCGCGCTGGCTTGACCGGTTGGCTGCGATGTTACCGCATCGTCAACTAGTTTCCTCCACTATCCCATGACTTTTGGCATTTCAGTGTACACACACACACACACGTATATATATATATATATATACAAATACCTATATATATATATATATATATATATATATATGGGTATCTGTGGAGTCTGTTAATTGTTTACGCTGCTACGGATGCCTACGCAACAATGAAAAGTTTCTATTTGAATTCAGTGGTTACTTTAATGGTAAATTAGCTAGACTTATGATTATTGTGTCACTCAAGTTAAATTACAAAAATAAAAACTGCTCCAGCGCGAGTTTTAAACTTATGGGTAAAAAATCCAAATCGCTGCGGCTGTTTTTGCGTCATGTTATTACAAACACCTTTTGGTGTCATTTTTATTTACAGATTTACACATTTAGAAACAAAAACAAAAATCTATTACGTGTTATCAACTTTTACCAAGATCTGTTCACCAACTGATGAACTATATTTTATTATCTTTCATTTTCAGCATTATTGTGCAGTATGAACGTTATATACACATTATTTATCTTCCTTTCCAAGTGTGTGTTCAATAACGTTTCTTCTAGAAGGAGACTGATTTCTTTTCTGCGCACTGTTTCTAGTGCCTTTCAAATATCGTCAAAAATCGTTACTATTGCCATCTATTGTCGAGTAAAGGAAACATAATAGTAGAGAGAAATGCCAAGAGATGGCGCGGTAATCAATAAATGATAACTGATAGAAATAAGTAATGAAATAAGAATAACTTGACTCATATCCCTTTGTTCCTTTCTAACGCACTTGGAATTTTAATTGTACTATTCCTATAGTTCAGTGGTTTTCAACTTTTTTGTTCGTGGCACACTATCCTTTGTAGGCACACTATCCGAGTCATAAATAAATACGTTATTTTTCTTCAGAGAAATAGGAACTATAACAGTGGTTCTCAACAGGTGTGCCGCGAGACTTCTGAGACTTTGTGATAAGTCTGGTAAAAATAATTAAAATAATTTCACTCTATATTTATTTTGAAAAAAGAGAGGAAAGATATTCATGAGCTAGAATATACTTATTTTAAGGAAAATTACTGGATTGTTTACTTACTCCCTACAGTAAAAGATTTGAATTATTAATGAGAAACTTGAACTTGCCGTTTCTGACACAAAACTTCAATTCGTGGTAGAAATGAAGACAAAGATACACGCATTCCCTGTTCAACTGTCAGAAGGCTTCCCTCATTTCTTTACTTATGTTTGTTTGTGTTGAAATCTGCGGGAACGCATTACAAAGGACAATGTGCCGCGAACAAAAAAGGTTGAGAACCACTGCACTATAGGAATAAGATGATAACATAAACTTAAACGCTTGACAAAACAGCGTCAATAGCGCTTAACAATAACCGAAAAATGTTTGTATAATATGAACAAAATAATTTAGGCGAAGGTCCCGAGTTTGAGTCCCGGCAAGGGCATGGGTGTCTTTTAGCTCGAACGTGACGGATAATCGTGGCGGTACGAAGTCAACAGTTACTAGACTGGCCCATATAAAAATAAAGGTTACCAAGTTTAACGAAAAAAATTATGATTCAAAACAATCATAGTCTACACAATGTCCATTTGCTTAATTACTGAGTGCTACACTGCCCTGGCGAGCGGAGTACAAAGTATGGATAAAGCTTGCCAAGTCATAGGTGTTTTCATCGTACATGGAAAAGGAAGCAGATAGTGCACACAAATATTCGATTCGTAAATGATATGGAACAAATAATAGAATAAAAAAAAATAGCAACCTCGTGAAGAATGGGAAGACTAGGGGAAGCGGTTTCCTCGCGAATGTTTCGGCTTTTCCTCCGTAGAATGGAAAACTAACTGTTGTGAAATATTCCAGTACCATATGGGAAAAATATTTTTCATCATAATATTTTGAAATTATTGGATCAATGTTTCTCTTTTGTTGTGAAAGGCATGCTTCTAAAAACATTTTATAGATTATTCATATCTCAACTATAGACATGGATATTATGCATGAGAAATAGCAAATGTAGAATATAATTCAATTTGAAAAGTTTATGAAGACATAACTAAAACGCTTCCAAGAGACCTATTTTGTTAATCAGATGTATATGTGTTGATGCTGTCGTTTGTCTTCACACACAACTTTGATATCTATATTTCATTATTTTCAAATATAAGGGGCAGTCAAATGAAAACCGAACACCCGCCATAAAACACATTCCTCGAAAAGGTTGGCAACACTGTTGTTACATATCAATACTGCCATTTGTAGGGTAGGAAAAATGTATAGTGAAAACGCACAGGTCCACACAGTTGTTTTGTTATTGCTCTGGAGGTGAACGTAGTGAAAAGTGTGTTCGTCCAACATTGGAAATGGAGGCAAGCAAAGAAGAGCAGCGAGGTGTGGTTCATCTTTTGGTTGCTGAGGGTGCTGGAACACGCGAAGTTCATCGTCGCATGTCTGCTGTGTATGGCGAACACTGGATATCCCTGATAAGTGTGCACGAGTGGCAGAAGATATTCCGCGAAGAACGCACATCACTGCAAGACGATTCGCGCCCGGGACAGGCCCATCGAGTCATTATGCCTGATATGACTGCGCGGATTGATGGTCTCATCCGGGAAAACCGACGAATCACAGAGGAAGAAATTCGTGTTCAGGTCGGCATTAGCCATGGCTCCGTGCATGCCATTATCAAAGATCACCTGCAGTTCCGAAAATTTTGCTCGCAGTGGGTTCCGCATCAACTGACGGAGGGACAAAAGATTGACAGAATGGCTGCGTGTCTGAGTCATCTGCAGCGGTACCACGACGAAGAGTATGTGTTTCTGTCACGACGTGAAGAAAGACATTCGTGGACGTTGGTCTCAGTGGGACGAGGAAGTGCAAGAGTGGGTGAGGTTGTGGAGCCGTTAGCGACAAATTCCATTGTCACTTTGTAGCAGGTATTCGGTTTTCATTTGACTGCCCCTCATATATATAGGCTGGACGGATGCTAATAAAAATATTAAATATTTTTATTAGCATAAACCTGATATAATTTGTTTAACAATATTACAGAAAATTAATAAATATTACAGGAGCGGAGTTAGGTTTCCACAGCAGGAAAAGTACAATGGAGAAACATGAACTAAAGTTAGGGGGCCTTCATCCTAAAACGTCGTAAATATCTTTATTTATTGAATATACATGCAAATGTTTCGATTTTACTAATATTTCCACTAAATCTGGGAGCACAGGGACAGCCCCGAGTATTCCTGGAATACACATTGGCTCCGTTCCTGCTTCATAATATACATTATGGTATAGTGTTCACTACAAATGTTGACTGCTGATCTCGTTGGACTTCTTTGACGTATTTTTGCGTAATCCACTTTGTTTAACGCCGTAAAAAGACTTTGGAAATAGAAGATGGCATAAATTGTAATTGTAGAACGTAAAATAATGTACTCATTCACAGTTTATGAACTAACACGCTACAAGAATATGGTAATTATGTTTGTTAGGTAAACCGCAGTGCTTAAATTCCAATCGTTTCCCAACCTTAGAACATCTCCACCTCCCTTGTTAATGCCTACGCCTCCCCGTCTGCAAAATCTTGGCTTGGTTCCTGATCTCACCAACTGAGCTACGGCCGATCGTTACGGGAAGATGAGTAGGATGACATTTGAGAACTGTTACTGTCAACAATATAGCAAAGTCATTATATAACACCATGTAGAGTAGCTGATATAGGTATATCAAGATAGGTGATATAGGTATACGAGTATATCACTAAATATTGGCCGTAGGCCATTATGACGCTGAAGGAAACAAGAACGACAGCATTAATAAACACAGGAAAAGGAACGGCCCTGGTCTCAAAGTAAGGTACAAAGCCGACATTTACCGTAAAGGAGAACGAGAAACTAAAGAAATCTATCTAAAAACTCGAGATAAAATGAGTTAACACCAACTGCTTGACCATATTCATTTATTTTGAATAGCACCAACTAATCAAAAGCCTTAAATTAATTATAATACTTTCTTGTACAATTTTACAAGTTTAACATGGATTATATCCAATTGAGCACTGTAGCGCCGCGTCACGCCATACAAATTCATGCTACAAGTCGAACGACTGAGGGGGTAAAGCTCCGACACACTGAACTCGACCTCTGCCCTGATACACACAAGTTACTGATGACTTATTAAACATCTCTTCCTAAACAGAGCCTCTGCAGCATTGAGTAATTAAACCACCACTAAGGGGAAGTGGCGTTGTTGGCAAGGAATTGACTTTGCTTTCGGAAGATTTTGGGTTCGCGAACAGTGACCGATTTTCGCAGGTTTTTTGTTATCACACCAACCTAATGCCGGAGTGGCACCTTCAAACTAGGTCTGAGCTGACTTTTCATCTTATGTACCTTTCCCTTTCCATGTCCTCTTTCTTGATGTCATTTTAAATGAGCAAAGTACTGTAAACGGACTTGTAAAGTAATAAAAAAAGTAAAACTTTTTAAAGACACACTTTTATACAACAATTCGCACTAGAAATAAAAAATAATTTTGTTTATGCATGAATAAAAAGAAAAGCATGGAGCACGCTCTCATATACAGCCACTTTATAAATTCTTGAATTGGCGCGCCCGATACTTTTCTTTTTAGTCGTGCATAAACAAAAAAAATGCTTTTTAGTACGACTTGTTTAAGAAAAGTATGTCTTTGAAAAGTTTCTTTTTAATTAATTAATTTCTAGTTATTTCGGTGTTCATAGCTTTTCTCAAACTAATATTTTGTGAATCAAACCCTAAGGTTCTCTGCAACCAGCCAAATTCAGCATCGGTGCAGACTAGTATTTATTTTAGAGTAAAGAAATCTATATTGTGATCGCCTCTCATTGTCAATCATTATTAATTTTGTATTTATTCTTAAATTTTCATTTTTGTAATCATATTTCTATAATTAACTTTTATTTTCACAAATATTTTATTCTGTTGTAAATTCTAAAGAATAATAAAGATGGCGGGTAGAGAAGCTCAACACGAACTCCCTTTAGCAAAGCAATATACGGCAAACCACACACACACTTACGGAAATTATGACGTAGACCTATTGTTCTACTTTCCTTTAAGCGGCCATTTTGTTCATTTTTAAGACATCATACGATCGTCACGTGAAAGCACTAAGACGCACAAACAAGAGAGCAATGAACTATATTAACCTAATTATTTCGTCACTTCAAGACCGTATATAAAGGACCCCGACAGACCAATCGATCTGCTATCTCACACAGCCGGTCCATGCTGTCACTCAGTACTACGGTTCTAGAAGGAAGCCAAGAAACATAGAAGGAAGTCCAGTATAGCTTAAATCTCATCTTAACAGAAGCAGTCAATTTTGATACAAGTCTTAGAAGAACACAACTTTCAACTTTATTTTCCAAGGTATGTTTCAAGGATTTCTTAGAACATTGGTGCTTAAATAGTTTCATTGCCTGAACGATTCGTGTGCTCTGTTAAATATTTTAGATTTGAATATAGCTTTTCGGTGTGTGCTGTATTTTATTTTGCTCATTAATCTTCGAGTTGAGATTCTGCGCCTTTTTAGGGAAAATGTAAAATCTTGTTATCCATTTCATTCCTAAAGCTAGAATATACTCTATCCCAGAAGTTACCATTATATTAGAGCTAATATCCACTTAACTTATGCTGAACGTCCCTCTCGTATTTGCGAATGCTCAAACCTTTATCTGAGTTACGCTCGAGTAGACTTCTCTTTAGCCCCCAAATAACAAAACCTAAGGTCTACGTAATATTTGCCCCACAAATAGAGGAATAATTTCTCTATAATTGAACACAATTGCAAGACGAAGCTAGACGTTCACATGGTGAATGGACGCCCAAGTTCGAATCAAGTTCGAATACGGTAATTTCCCAGTTTTTTGTTAAATTTTAACACATTTTTTTAAGTTTTTGCTTTTCGGTTAGATAAAATACACTAGTGTACTGCGCTTTTCTATATACTAGCTTAGGAACGTCGTGTTCAAATTTAATTCGAATCGGATAAATTACTAAAGGATGTGTTGTCATCTTCCACGCGAACAATGGGAGAATATTCATCCCGAAAATATAGAACCAATTGATATTCAAACTCAATATTTGAACAACCCTTTGTTTGTTCTCCAAACAACGCAGTGTGTAGCTAATATTCAACAATATATTGCATATAATATCGCGCAAACAAAAACAGTTAACCAAATTCTGACACCCACCACTTTAGACAAACTTTTGCGTCATATATTTTCAGCGATTGATTTGCAAAATGAACAACAACGTGTAATTGTGCTACAAACATTCATAAATAAAGCAATTAACGCACTTTTGGAAGCACAATATTTCTTTGGTGATTCTTTCACGTTGCATATAACAACGACTGCATACAATACAATCGAGTTTTTTGTCACTAGTGATGACAAATCAACGATTTTACATGCGAAACTCCCAAGTACAAATAACACGGCAGATATCATTTATGTTCGACAAACATTAGCATAAAATATTCACACAATGCAAACGTGGATATTACCACTATGCCAGTTGTATGCTGCAAAAATCATACAGTCAATTCGTCTTTATGCTCCTAAATATTCGCGATTGATTGCACTTGCACCCGAACAGGAGATAAATCTTCGCGAAATATTACTTATTTGTGCAAAGAATTTTTCTGATAAACAGAAATTTGTACAATTTTGTAAGCGATTGACAAATAAGATTTTATCTTTAACATTGCTAGTTAATTTTAAAGCAGGGAATGCATTTTCTTTCCGCATGGAATTTGAAGACAATAATAAAATCAGGTTTACGATAAAGGATATGTAATGAGAACGGAATAAAGGAAAAAAAAACACACACACAAAAAAAAAACAACTCTGCACTATTTACGTTCATGCCGGTTAATACACGACGACGCGAATACCGCCACATCAATTCTAGCGACTCGGACGAAACAAGACAATCTGATCATACATCTGATTCAGACGAAACTACCAATATGGCAACTCCAAACGTTATAGTCTATAACAACAGTTTACCTTTGCCTCGCTTCAGCTCCAAGACAGGCTCAATCGACTCTTTCTTCAAATCATTTGAAGATGTCACAAAACAAAATAATTGGTCACATGACAAATGCAAAGAACTGTTACCT
>JAGDQP010003035.1:49368-97922 GCA_022664845.1 Lepisma saccharinum
ATTAAGAAAAATGTATATAGTAACCGTTGTCAAAACGACCCATACGCCATCAACCTACAACCCCATATCATTGACAAGAAATACATTTCATTAAAAAGATGCATTTTCCCTTAAATTTATTTTATAAGATAGGTTAATTTTTTTATGAACTATATGTGTAATTATGTACAGAGCATTTATGGTTCAGTGCAATTTATTTAAGCATTAATTGTAATCCATGAAACAATACCTTTTTCTTTTGTTCTATTTTTAATTTTAATTTTCAGTTTAATCAATTTATAGAGGAACTTATATTTAATAGTATATTTTATTCATGACACCACTTGCTATTTTAATCATATTTTCTATTTCTTTTACTATTTTCTTTCTCTTCCTTTACATTTTCTTAGAAAAAAAATAATTTATTAGTAATTCACTTGACTTTCTATTATTTTAATGAGATACTGCTTACTTCAAATCAAAACAAATGCACCGACAGAGAAAGAGAACACGCTTATGCTGAGCTATACGCCAAGCTTCAATTGAAAACCCATTGAAATTTCATCTAAACAAGTTAATTGTGCTGCAAAAAGACTGAATTAATAACAATCAACATTTAACCTACAATTTGCCCGTGAAAGACGGAACCCCGAGAAAACCCAGCCAACTTCTTGTTTGGATATTTCAACGCAGAACTTCATAGTGGAACCAAGAACTTTTCTACAAGTTCGTTGCACCAACAACCAGCCACAGTACTCCACAGACGTTATCTTCCCCTTCCACCCAATTATTGGAACTTTTGGAACGGAACTTTTGGAACAACCCCACCCAGGACAACAATTTAGATCTTCAGTGCTCAACAATTATTGTGAATACATATTTAAATTAACCCCAGTTTACCTCCCTGTGGAAAATTTTAGTGATCAAGGTTTTATCCCACACTTCCAAACAGTGAAAAACGAAAAGAAGAAAATATATTTCTAAAGTGATCCCCTTATAACAACTATATACTCAGTGAATGTACTACATCTTTTGGAAACTATTTTGAGTGCTTACGACTACAAATAGTGTTTTTGAACTCTTATCGGACAAGTTTGAACTTTGAACATATATTGATTGATTAATGTTTTACGTACTTTAGTGACTTCGATATTGTGTATCGTGAAAATACTAAGTGACATTTTCCAAGTTATAGACCAAATACAGTGCCTCAGTGAATTTGTGACTATTATCCTACTATGTTGGGGAAAAAAAAAAAAGAAACAAAAACTTTTACCTTTATGTAATTAAACCCACATTGCCTGGAAACTTTATACCACGGAAAAAAAAAGTGAATAGAGTTATGACTTCGCTATTATCACACTTTGATCGCAATTATAAACTATAATACGACGCACTATAAACTATAAACTTCCGTGTGATTCACAATCCAACAATCTCACTGTCTTCCAGCGACTGTTTCCTTCTCACGCGCATCTCAAAGCTCGAACCTTCATAATCTCTAAATTTTGTTTAGGTCTGCAGAATTGTGACCTTCCTTTTTGCATACTAGCATTTCATAGCTATATGAACGCTCACGTGTTACTAAGGAACATTTAATACAGACAGTTGCAATATAAAATATAGTACGAGACAGCAAAGGCAATGTACCATTGATTAATGTTTTATATCTATATTTCTTGATGTTTTACCATCTTGTATGATATTTTTATGGCTTATACTTCAATAAAACTTCTAAACTTTGTAAAAAAAAAAAAAAATGAAAAATGAAAAATTTAAATATGTTTCACATATATATATATAGTTTTCACATTACTAATAACAATGTTAATTTTACTCACTTTTCTATATATATATCATTTAACTTTCAAAATATTATACCGAGTGTTCATAGAATAAATGTTGTACAGGGTGTGCTCAAATTATTGAGACACATTTTTCTCATAAATTTTATCGATACCACTAGGGTATCCGAATAAAATTTATTTTTTAAAGAGCGGCAAATGTGATCGCCTCTCATTGTCAATCATTATTAATTTTGTATTTATTCTTAAATTTTCATTTTTGTAATCATATTTCTATAATTAACTTTTATTTTCACAAATATTTTATTCTGTTGTAAATTCTAAAGAATAATAAAGATGGCGGGTAGAGAAGCTCAACACGAACTCCCTTTAGCAAAGCAATATACGGCACACCACACACACACACTTACGGAAATTATGACGTAAACCTATTGTTCTACTTTCCTTTAAGCGGCCATTTTGTTCATTTTTAAGACATCATACGATCGTCACGTGAAAGCACTAAGACGCACAAACAAGAGAGTAATGAACTATATTAACCTAATTATTTCGTCACTTCAAGACCGTATATAAAGGACCCCGACAGACCAATCGATCTGCTATCTCACACAGCCGGTCCATGCTGTCACTCAGTACTACGGTTCTAGAAGGAAGCCAAGATACATAGAAGGAAGTCCAGTATAGCTTAAATCTCATCTTAACAGAAGCAGTCAATTTTGATACAAGTCTTAGAAGAACACAACTTTCAACTTTATTTTCCAAGGTATGTTTCAAGGATTTCTTAGAACATTGGTGCTTAAATAGTTTCATTGCCTGAACGATTCGTGTGCTCTGTTAAATATTTTAGATTTGAATATAGCTTTTCGGTGTGTGCTGTATTTTATTTTGCTCATTAATCTTCGAGTTGAGATTCTGCGCCTTTTTAGGGAAAATGTAAAATCTTGTTATCCATTTCATTCCTAAAGCTAGAATATACTCTATCCCAGAAGTTACCATTATATTAGAGCTAATATCCACTTAACTTATGCTGAACGTCCCTCTCGTATTTGCGAATGCTCAAACCTTTATCTGAGTTACGCTCGAGTAGACTTCTCTTTAGCCCCCAAATAACAAAACCTAAGGTCTACGTAATATTTGCCCCACAAATAGAGGAATAATTTCTCTATAATTGAACACAATTGCAAGACGAAGCTAGACGTTCACAATATTTAAAGAAAATAATTAAAATATGCTTTCAAAATATATAAATTTATGAAATTAATAATGTAACATTGTATTGTCACCCGACGTACGTCACTGTGCAGAATTTCATCTTTGTATGACGTCGGGAAATGAGTTAAATTATCATTGCAAGATTTGAGAGCATCAAAATTAACAAAAGAAAAAAGAATATAAAAAGAATGAAATAAGTAAAATAATATTGGAAAGGTTTATTGTTTCTGCTGGCTTTCCAGGGCCGATAATGACAATCTAGACAAAGGACTTGCTATGGAAAAAATCTATTAAGGACTTGGATCTATTAAGGATTAAGAATAACCTTTGCAAGTCTTAAAAATCTAGATGTCGATTGCCAGAGGAATTCCCATCCAATAAATCAACAATATGTGGATATTTTTTTTAAGCATTCCAAAGACTGGTAGTAGACATTTTAAGCTAATACTTAGTGTTTAGAGTTCCTAAGCTTGGATAAGCATCGTATTGCAGTTGTACAATAATAAATATTGCTTAGCACCTGTAAAATTTATTTTATTTTGCATTTCATTCTTAAGCGATTGTAAACACTGCCTTTGTCTTCCCTCACAAATACTACATTTGAATTTGAATTTATTTCTCTTTTTTGAACGAAACATTTATTTTGTTTTCTTTATCCTTACTCAATATCTGAATATTGCTAAACCTTGCGTTTAATTCCCCCTCCCCCGCCGAATGGAAAAAGTCTGTAACGACTCATACTCTAGTGACCTTTCTAGAAAACATTTATATTTGGTGCTACACCATCAAGTATTAAATCATGACCGTGAAAATGTGTTCGGTCTTTTCTCTTGCCTTTTATATCTGCTTTAATCTCTTGATCAAGGTCTTGGCAATCGTAAGAGTTCTTCGTGCATTGTCGAAAATTTTATCTTTTCGTCTCGTTTTCTTCTCTTTTCTTGGACCATTTCTCTATTGTTTCATTTTCCTGGTCATTGCCAAGGTCATGTTATACATAAAAGAATGAGCCAGAATATAAAACGAAACAAAAAAAAATCACCCATCGACGTTATTAAACTGAGGAAGAGAGAAGACCTACTCAGGATTGCTTCTTTTTGTTCGTACAGACATTCGAAACAATATTGCCAACCTTCTACTAAGATTATGTTTGTCTTTTATTTAAGGAAAGAAAGTACCAATGTGCCTGATTATTCTGTTCTCCATTTGAAGTTCTCTGCAAAGTGTTGTGTTGAAAATACTGACAAAATTTCCTTCAGAAATAAGATGAAATGCAAAATAGATAATTATAAAATACGGGCGAAGAAAATAATCATTGAAGCTAGATGTGACTCTTGTAACTACATAAATTTTCTTATATTCTTGTATTTACTTCTTTGATGGCATTATTCTAACATCCAAACATCTGGATGTCAAAAATTCAGATCGTAATCAAACTTTGTATATTGATAGACTATCTAGCCAACCCCCTACAATATTTTCTTTAGAACCTGCGAAAGGCGTAAATGATAATTAATGAGCGATATCTGACGTACGGAGAGTAGTATAAGCATTACTGTAAACATTCGTTCAAAGAGCTCTGCAGACGGAAGTATCCGTGTGGTCTAAGGCGTTAGGCAGCGACTCGAACGTTGTGGGTTCGAATCCTGCTCTGGGCATGGATATTTGTGTGTGCTTTTAACTTAGTTCTAAGCGTATCAGTGGAAGAAGAGGATATCAGTAGAAATCAGTACAATAAAGTGTAAAAATGGAGCAAGAGTGAGAGCGTTAGCTTACCGTACGAAAGGTAAGTGGTTCGAATCCTAGTCACAATAACATTTTTTTTTGTACTACATGTGCAAATGTTATGTTTCACAATACGCTTTTAATATGTAAAGTGAGTGTTATTGTTTTATAGCTTTTTGTTATCTAATTCGGATAGGGCCTACGTTTAGCTTCATTCATTTAAAATCTGCTAATTTACTTAATGTAAACACATTATGTTTACATAAAGAACAGGAACAGTATGGAAATAAGAATAAATAGAAGATCACGTTACACATGTGGAATAATTATTATTGATTCAGTAAATGTGATGCAACCGTTTATTTATTCTTATCTTCGTACTGTTTCTGTTCTTCATATGAGCACATAATTGTATTATGTAAATTAGTCATTTTAAATAAATTAAACGAAAAGGAATATAAATAAAAAATAACAAAAAAGTACACGACAAAAACATTAAATTTACATGTCAAAAGTACATTGTAAAATACAACATTTGAACATGTGCTACAGGAAAAGGAAAAAAAAAATGTCGCGACAAGAATTCGAACCCTGTGCTAACGCTCTCCCTCTTGCTCTACCAAATCTCTGTGACTGAAATATTATAGCTCGCTTCTACTACTCTCGATATGCCATATGTCGCTCATTATTTATTTACCATTTACGGCTTTCCTACTGCACGGCAGGTTCTAGGGAAAATATGTAGGGATTGTATTAGATACTCTATCGATGTACAAAGTTTCATTATGATCTGATTTTTTTTAAATCGGAATGTTTGAGTGTAAGAGCCTGGATAGCCTCTGTCTCTGTCCTATGCTTCATCTTTTTGTAATTCATTTGTTTGCTTGCATACATCAACGTTCCGAACCTTCTTCCTCTTCCTTTCTTTCTTCCAATTTTGCAACTCTACAAGTCTTCTTCCTAAATGAACCGCTTACTGCTGAAAGGCAATCAAGCCAGCAGTTACATTTCTTATTTACGATTACGGTTTTGAGTATGTCAATCGATCGTTAAATACAAAAAGGAAACATCCGCACGGTAACATAAAACTCCGCATAAGGTTAAATGCAGCGTGAATATTTCTGGCTTGACAATGGACACTTTTAGGCTGAGAAACTCTGTACATCCTTTGGAACTACCTTAAATAATATCCTACACACATGTACTGCATATAAGCAACAAAAAGTGGACGACATCAAGAGAATTTCGGTCTACATGTTCAGGACAAGATGCAATTTTGGAATTCAATCATATCATGGCCTTTAACAACGGTATCTCCTGTTGAAGACAAAGGTAGCTGAGTAATTAAATATTAGAAAACGTAACTATTATTCAGAAATGTTTAAGAAACAATGTTCATTACAATAAAGTAAGTTTATATATTAAATTATATATTTTATAAAAATTAATTTAAGCCAAAGTTCACTTGAAAATCGAATTTAATGTAAAAAGGGAACATATCCAAAAGAACCCCCGCTGTCTTTTCTCTTATGTGATACAAAAAACTTTTAAATGTGTGTATTAAGCAAATATTGTATACATCAATAATAGGAAAAGAAAACTACATGTTAGGAAGACAATTAAAAAAAACTGATTTTATGCAGATTTCTGTCTCTTCTGTAAAATTAGGAAATATGGATATGTTGCCTTTGTGCAGTAAGCGGTTCAACTAGTTCCTTCTTAAGATATGGATAATGCAAACTTTCCTTCTTTTTTTTCTATGGCTCTTCTGAAGCTACTTTCTCCATACTTCTTCATTGTTCATTCTATTAGTTCCATTTACAATTATTTATTCTTCTTCATATCCACATTTCAAAAGTTTCAAAAACTTTTCTTCTTTCTTGCTTATCGTCCATGTGTCTGAACCATACAAGACCACACTACATATACAACACTTAGGAAACCTATTCCTCAGCTTCCTTAGTTTCTTCTCTGTGGTATCAATTTTTGTAATGGAAGTGCGAATAAATACAACAACGCATTTAACTCTTTACATCAGAATGGTCTAACCACCAAAAGTCTTCTTTAGAGAAAAATTGAGTTTCAACTAGGTGCAATGTAAAGTTAGATATGTTTCACGGAAGACTTTTCAGGATATTCGATTACATGTTAATGCTATAGAATTAAACATTTACTATACGAAGATAACGTAAAGAAACTAACGCACTCTGTCAAATGTGCTGTTTTAGAAAATTTGAAACTTAAAAACTTACTGCTTTCAAAAGTGTCAAGCCTTCCGTTCATATTACATTTTAATGCAGTGGGAAAGTATATAGTTTGTACATTTCGAATGTGTTAGAACTTGACTGAAATAGAAAACTAAGCGATCGTGATGTAATTGCGTAACTTATTGAATACCTTCTGGGTATCTGTAAATTTTATCTCGATTTAACCGTTAGAACAATAGTTGTAACTCAGTTGCTCATTACGGCTTTACATTCAGCGTTTCATGATAACCGAATCTCCACAGGGATGACAGTCATTATCCATCAAGTAAGACCTCAGCGCTAGAATAAAAATTGAGAATAGTTCTTGTTAAAGAGTTTCACATGATGAAAGTGATATTAAAAATGTGGTAAGAAATCTGACTTCATCTTTTATGTTTAGCACGAGGGATATACGATATAGGATATTCATATATAGCACAATGACTGAATTATGAAGTGTCTTTGAACAAAATAACCACATGTAGTTTTCCATGCATCTCCTATTATACATGAAGATGAAATGTACATTTTTGTGTGCAAATGTTACTTGCGTTCGATTGTTCTTAACCCCTCATTCAACTCATATGTCCTCGACATGTAAGCTCAAAGTTTGTATTTTTCTTGTGGAAACTTTAATATTGTGGATAAAATAGCTGTGGATTTTTATTAACGTAACAAGACATCAGTAACACGTTATTTGATTGCCAATTTTTAAATTGAAGTGATAAGGAAAAGAAAAATCATTTTTTGTTTAAATCTCATTTTCTCTCGCTGACATAGTTTCCTTATAATTTCAATTTTAATGTAAAATTAATGAAATCACGAAGTTGGCAGCAATTCATGTTTTGAATCTTAGTAAATGATGTTTTGCTCTTCTCTATGATCAACTTCATTTAGGGTTGATATTAGAAAGCTGTTAAAAACAGAAAAATAATAGTGAAAACTTCGTAGATGGGAAAGGTATTACTTCTGGAACCGTGATTTAAGATAACTGTTTCTAAAGAACTTACGTTCAGATGTTTTACTGCCCTGGATTATTAACCCACGTGCTGTACAATTACATTTGTTAGTTAGATCTAAATTGTTTATCATAATTCTTATTTTACGCCATAAAACTTTATAACAACTATCGTAATCCCTTTCCAAAATTTTAATACATAAAAGAAAATGTCAAAAATCGTAAAGAAATAAGGTGGTTATAGAAAAGATTGTTACGATAGAAGCTTTGCCTATACTGTGCATATAAAGCAATTTATATCAAGATATTAAATGTAGCGAAGTATGAGATATGTTTCCAATGATTGACCATCATTTTGTCACAACCACCTCACGAAAAATTGGCGCAAATTTACAATAGAACTTCTATTGAGAAAATTTCGATGGATTTTTTTATTGTTCTTTAACCGTTCTGAAATAATAGCCAATTCTTCACCGAATTACCTCAAAATTGTATTTTACCTTTCAATATGATAGCAGTGGTAGTCTGCGAATATCGTATACTAGGTATTCCAATTCTTAATTAAAATAAAAAAAACGCATAGGCATTAAAATAACCAAACATTTTACAATTTTTGAACACGTCAATATTCGTAAAACGTCTAGAAAATTGGTTCTTTTTGTTTTCATATATATCTGCAATCCTGCATTCATAGAAATGCATTATTTATCTTTTTTCTAAGTAGAAACCCATTTTTGTTGTGGTATTTTCTGATGTATAACAATATCGTAGCACAAACTCGGTTAGTTTCGCAATATTAAAGTTTCGCCTTTGCATTTCTCTTACTAAACAATGTAAATACGAATATACGTGTAGTCAATATTAGAGAGACGTAAACAAATAAGGTTAAACCTAATTTATAACTTGATTTTTTCTAAACTTTATTTAAATAGTGCAATGTAGTTGTAGAAACTAAAGCTGTTGTAACTACTAAAGCAGTACGTCTAAGGTAATTTTGTAATTCTGCCAATACTTCCTACTGTCAACAATCCTTCCTAACGTCCTTTGAATTCAAATGAAATAAAATGCGTAATGTTGTAAAAGATTACTTTTGGTCATATATAAAATGAAAATAATGACTTCCCACAATTAATTAACATTAATTACATTATATATTAAATAACTGTCCAAAAGAAGAATAAATATGCTTGCTAAGTTTTACTCGTTGCTCTGTACATACACCCCAAATCTGCTCTCCTTGTATACTGTCTGCGCACCTGCTAAAATTTCCTTAGTTTTTAAATAAAAAATTTACTAAATGTGTATGAAAGATGTCTTTACTTAATCTTGTTTCGAAAGAGGAATTTCTTATACTTCATGCGTTATTCTTTTCTACTAAGTTATTTTTATACACTCCATGTGAACTTGTGTTCACTATGTGTTTTATTAAAATCAGACTTGCTCATGTCTGTAATTAATTTCTTGACTCTATAATAAACAGAAACGTGACGAATGTACTGTGACGTTATGGCTCAGTTGATTAATCTATCACTCTGAATACCCATGTTGTATTCATGCTACCATGAACTATTTTACTCTTTTCTAGGAACTTCTTAATGTAATATAACTTGTAAGGATCAATTTACAAATATTTTTCACAGTTAAAACTCACAGATGTAATCGAAAGTTGACTCATTTCTTTGTCTGCAGATTCACACGAAGTGTACATATCTTAATTGCAAGAACAATATTAAATATAATCAGAGTATGTTTCAGATCATAAACGGCATGTGAATTCTGCATGTTAGTTATTAAGTCCTTGACATGTGTCATGAAACCATGATCCGCACTTTAAACACTAAATCCATTTTTTCCTCCTTAGTAATCAATTCCGTATTTTCCTTCACAGGCTAAACAAATCTGTAAGATACAGAATATTTTACCATCTGCAATGCAAATATGTTTTTATCTTGTAAGGGCAGTATAAATAGATTTCTTCCATAAAACAAGGAGATTAAATAAAAATTATCGTCATTAAGTACCTACACAAAAACACAAAAATGAATTATAATAACTTAAAAATACCAGCACCACTCCCCAGCTAAACAAGTTACATCAAATTGGTCGAAAGAGCAGGGGAAAATACTACGTAGCACAGAACGAGGCAAAGTTTTTCAAGCTACTCAATTAGGCTACGATAAAAAAAGAGCAGAAAACTCTAATTTAATCACATAAATATCACAAACTGATATTTTCAGTACATACAATTGATCAAATGTCAACGTTAAAAATACGAACACTTAGAAATGCTTTTTAGTTGACTTCTGTATTTAAAACCTTATTACTAGAGCTAGGATATTTAAGTAATTTCATATTCTATTTTCTGTTGTATAGGACACACGAAAGTAGACATGTTCACGAATTTTAACATTAGTATCATTGTATTTGCATTTTATTTTGCATATTTCGTTCTGTTACATATTTTGTGTCAATTTTACATAAACCTACATATTTTGCAATTTTTTCTGACTTTTGTTCTTCCACTACATTAAAAATGTCCCATGGGGGAGAGCAAGCGATTCAAGATTGTCAGTATCTATCTACTGAATGTTACTAAATAACGCCCACGAAACCACCTCACGAGATTTCTGACATGAAAATAAAAAAACAAAAAACATTGACAATTGGGGGGGGGGGTGCATAAATGCTTTCTTTTGGCGTTGTAGGCTAGTGAATGTGTGGTAAAATGAACTCTAGAGCTCACCCAACAGTAGAACTAAAACATCATGGTACCATCAAAGACTTTATACCTGCTCTGTGCAAAAACGCGCGTTCCCAAGTTGTGCAATGGATGCACATTGCGCAAGTGATTCTCCAAAGGAAATAGATTATTTCCATACATTCTCTGAAGTAAATTTTAGTCGAAATAAATATGGCAGGACCAGTTGCCTCAGCAAATAGGCTCCAGTGATAACTTGAGATGTAGAAAGGTCGTTTTCGGCATAGTCTTCAAATATAATCTTTCTCATCGGCGGTAATATATGACCGTAGAAAATATGACAACACTATCTGATAGTTAATTATTAAAATCATCATTAGTTCATTTTGGTACATGAAAAGATACTCAAAAGTTAATATTCATCCCTGCAACAAATATTTGTTTTATTTTATATTAAATAATGTACCTAAACTACATGAAAAATTAGCAAAATACGTGGTAGTGTACTGTCATAAACATGTTTGTGAGATGAAATTTGAACATCTATTAAATCATCGTTGCATGTATGAAAAGCTAAACGAAGATAAAAGTTTGTGCCTGCAGTACATATTTAGTTTCGTTGATACTATATAATTTACCTTAATTACATATTTCATTAGTTACTGTTGCATATTTATGAATTAATTTTGCAATATGATACTACATAAAAATCCTAGCTCTACTTATCACTTGTCAATTAACACCCTGCAGTTCCAGCAGAAGGTTCAAGGGAGAAAAATTACAATTACAATCTATCAATATGTTACCCTTAAGGCAGGTATTAGCTTTTTGTATTGTTCTGTTGTTGTTCTTATTTCTAGGTGCATTTTGTTCTCACTTCACTGAATACTTTAACGTAAATAATAAATACTTTACTCGCTTTGTGTGTGATAAAGTTACAAACATTTAAAAATAATTTTCCCTTACTTATACCATAATGGATCAATTTAAAATTAGTTAAATTTGGCTATTATTAACTTATCCTTGCAGTTGGCAACACTAACACTTTTTTTCCTTGTGATTTTACTGTAAGCACGGATGCTCTTATCTCTTTTAGAAAATAAGTACATACCCTTTTTTTCTAAACGCAAGACATGACAACGAGGAAAAAGGAATACCGAGCTGATGTTGAAATATCTCACATCGGTCCACAAAATCGGGATTCGTGATATCTTCTGCAATGAAACATTTCCGCTAGATGTGTTGAATCTGTGAGTGCATACAAGTGAGTGGATATCTTTGACTTTTATCCAAAATAAAAATCACTCAAGGAATTATCTTTTGGAGCCAAACTGACTGTCTTTGTTGAGAAGATAGTACCACATTTGGCAGCATCCAAAGTATATAAAATGCTTCTGTTACTCCATTTTGACATTTTGTTTCTCGGTATCTATATGAGAAAAAAAAAGTAATGATATTTACGTTTTTGGATGCCTTTGTCTGTGAAATCTTCATTTGATAAAAGTGAAAAAAAAGTTGCTTACTTGACTTATTTATAAATAAATATCGTCGCTGAATGTGCAATAGATGCTATGTGCATTTTAACAAATTTTTCAGGAGAGCAATAAAATATTTAAAGATACCAGTTATTTTTAGTTATTTCGATATTAATGATTGTTAGTTTCCGTTAGTAATGGGAATATTTTTTTTAGCAAGTATAGTCAATTAAATTTCACGAGGAAAAATTGTTGAAAGTCTTAATTTTATATAAAAGGAATTACGAAACCAAAATATAGCATCTACTGTTTTTCCAATTTAAAAGCATTGATTGAAACAATTTACACATAGTTGTGCAAAAGAAGGGAAGTGTTTTTCTCTTTCGAATGACACCAAACACTCAGTTTCGAACTTTTGAGCACATAGCAGGTATTGCCAATTCAGCCTTGCGTATTGTGCAAGGGAGTAATGGTAGTTTTGGTTTAAACTTAGTAGATAATACATAAATTGTAGAAGAAAAAGATATTATTTTGCTTCCTTTTGTTTTAAATTTCGTTTATAGTAGGGTCAACGAAAAAATATTGCAGGCTTTATAAACTGTTATTATAAAAAGTCCTTAGTGGATATTTAGTGCATATACACGTGTGGCGTCTTATAATGTTCAGAAATGTTTGAAGTGTCAGACTTATCTTGGTACATTTTGATACGGGCGTCATTTGTAGCTCTGCAGATGTATAGGTGATAATCTATCTTCTGCCACTTTTTCTGCTGTATGATTGTCTTGTTTGTCCCATTGTTTTCAATGAGAGAGTCCCAAATCACTGACTTGGAAGCGGTGGAACAATACTCTAGCTAGCTCGATATACAGATCTATCATCACTGGACTTTTTTGTGGACAGCCATTAAAATCATTGTACACGCTGAGAAGGCGAAGAACACCCAGTACTTTAAAGAGAGAATCGTTACAACAATTGCAACTGCCACTCCACACAAATTTCAGAAGACATGGTAGGATTTGGTAGACTTCTGCAAAGTTAAAAAGCTCCGCCCCACCCACCGCCGCCATCATATTGAAAAAACGCCACACGTGTATATCCATTAAGGACTTTATAATAACAGTTTAAAATCCTAGCGATCTTTTTGAATGACTCTGTACTAGGCAACGACCTATGTAGTTGCACTTTAACATTGTAGTATAAGTTACATAATCCCAATGCAGTGGAGTATCACTAATCATTGGGATGCCAAGAATTTGTTGTAAGACTATCTACAAGAATGTATTAATTGGACCATGTCGTTAGTTCAGATGAGATTATCTAATTATCTGTTGGCATATTTACTCGGCACTATTTATTAGTTTATTTTCGTCATCTTCACATAGGAACCATAATCCATTTGATATAATTTCCAGAATATATATATAGGTTTACGCAAGATCGGGACTGCACTGTAGATGCTCCCCTTGCAGGTACTTAATCCAAGCAGTATCAGATGAGCTCTGTTTACATTATCTTCGAAGTAAAATGTCACAGTGTTCAACCATCATTGGCACTAACGCATTGTATTGAATCACCGAAATCAACTCCATTTGTTGTGTTGTCTTAACAGAAAAAATTGGTGGTCACTCTGGGATGAAGAAAAGTGTTGAATTACAACAGTCAGTTTTTGCAGTGCTTAACGACTTTAAACGGCTTCTTTCACACAATTTACGTTAGTCGTTCTTATGGTCGCACATCACACAACAAAGATAAAAATCCGAGTTTTAAAACGGATGGTTTCTGTGACTCCTTTAATATTTTTAAATATTAATTCTTAAGGTTATCCAGTAAATAAATTTACCCATTAGAAATTTCATTGAAATGTGTTGGTAACATTTCAAAATTTGCGTATGAACGTCATTATCTGTGGCGCCAATCGTCATGGAAGTATCACTCCGGTAGGTGCTGAAGTATTTATTTCACTTGACGATGAACTCCCATGAACGTCCACTGTTTATGATGAAAGCTGAATCAAGATTGAAAAGGTGCGACGTTGGTGTGCATCGTTTATGGAAGTCACAGAATACGTAAACGTTGAGTAGCGTAACGCAGGGTCCTTAGTGGGTTTCCTTTGATCAAACTTTGACGCTATCATTATGTACTGGATTCAAGCATCAAACTACACACAATAAATTTATGTTAATTATATATTGGTCTAGTGTACATATGCCCGGGATACGTGCCAACCGTCTTGAGATACGACACCATTTTCATTTCTGAGACCACTACGTTCAACGTTCATTGTTCGAACTACATTTCCAAACCCAATCGAACACTATTAATAAGTCCCATTTTCGAAATCAAAATTGAATACTGGTAATTACATATATAAAACGAGTCACATATTTTTGTTCATTTTCTTTAGACTTTGTACAGTTTACATATCTTTGAGAAAATGAATACATATAAATGGTATTTTCTCAAAGGTGACTAATTTTATTGAAATACTACTATAAAAACTTTTTAAAGAATTTTTTATATCAGTTTTTGTATGAATTATGAAATTCAGCTGACAATTGATGCAGATACGGCCATTTTACTTATAACGTTAGCTGCGTTTTTATCAAGATACAGCTATAGATGATGTACGGTTATCTACATAATATATTGTTGGATAGAAAGTGGTTATTGTCTGCAAGTTTATTTATCTCTGTTACGTGTGGTTCGATTGCCAATGATGTTACCATCTTCGGAAAGCAATAATAATAATAATAATGCAGTGAAGAAGAGCAAGAATTGCTGAGGCGCATATTCCACCATTTATATACGAAAGCTGCACTCTAAAAGACAAATGATTCTTCTTCGGTTGGTATGATGACTTTTTTTTTTTTTACTAAAGATTGAATTATTTGTTCCTGAAGGATAGTTGTTTAGCTTTGCACAATCGGCGAAATTCTAAGGAGAGAGAGAAGTTTCTGCATCAAAATAGGTCTACTTAAATCAATCCATGATATGCAGGATGCTCTGAATGTTGAAGTAAAGTGCACTTCGTATTTAATTCGTCCTTCAACACAAGTTAAATTCGACCTAAGTCCAATAAATAAAAAGATAAACTAAATTATATGTGAATAGACAAATAGATAACTCTAGAACGTACGTATCTTAAAACAAACGCACCAAGCACTACAACTAGTATTTACTTTTTTCCTTGCTTCGAAAATATTATCACATTGCTCAGGGTAAAACGTATAATAGATACTGACAAATTAATAACTAGGTTTTGTTATCCAGATTACATTCTAGCTTTATCCTCATTTCAATAACTATAGTACGTACAGTACAGAGTTTACTAGACACACAAACATAAAACATTTTGCGGTTGGGTGAAGTAGACTTCAAATTGAAATAACACTATGAAGAAAAGAAAGACATCCTGTCGAAAATTATGAATACACAACTGTTATAATAAAATGTGAAATAGTTTTATCAAGTACAAGAGAACTGCTAGTAAAAAGAATGTTTTGTAACAGCCGAATTAGTATTGCGCACCTTGTGCAATTATAAAAGACGGACAGCATTTCTTCGAATAAAGAATGGCGATTTTAAGGATGGACAGTTCAAACTGCTGAGATAAATATTGCAAATGATGCTTTAGGGTCATTCCATGTCAAGTGGTCTGGGGGTCCCCGCTCGACCATCATGTATTTCGATGAAATTTGCTGGGAACATACACACATGTCCCCAATGAACATTGGTAATGTTTTACGTTCGCCGATTCAATACTTGCGGAGCTAGAGACATTTGTGTGACACCATACTTCTTCAGCCGTTGACCGTATGATGCTGAGGTTGCGACAACTTTGAGACATAATAACTCTGGCATTATTTTGTTGAGAGAAACAAAACTTCACTGTAAAAATAGGAAACACAACGTTCATCCAAAAAATGGAGGCAGCTGGGCTGCCTCCATTTTTTGGATTAACCTACATTCAGCCAGTTTTCTGTTGAACGTTTTACTTTCTGTAAAATTTTAAAATGCGCATATATATACCTATATATTGATTACTCCAATTTCCTTATATATATATGTGTGTGTGTGTGTGTGTGTGTGACTTCTCCAGCGTATTTCATTAAATTAGATCTTTTTTTGAAAGTAGAAAAGAGAAAAAGTAATATTCCTTTAAAATTAAAATTTAAAAAAAGCTGGCGTAGTTGGGTTTCGATCCAAGGGCCACTAGCACACTGGTCAGACGTTCTCGCCACTTAGCTACGAAGGCAGTTTTTGCTTATGGCTTTCCGAGTGATGTTTATAGCTCGTAAAAAAAGTTAGAGATACGTTTGCTACAGTGTAAAGATTTATACCCAAATTAATTTCTCTTTCCGCCAATGCAATCCTTGGTCCACCACTTAACTGTTTACTGTTCACAGTGCAAAAGCAATATAAACACTCCAAATGGCGGGACGTTCAATGACTAGCAAGTAACGTTACTCCTGTTATTGGATTATAGGATATCTAACCAAGGCGTAAGCTTCATCCAAAAAAAGTACGTAACCTCAAAATTGCCAGTTTAACTTACAGTTCGATCAGAAAATGACCAAATTTTAAGCGTAAAATAAGTTGAACGTTCACCGACAAAAAACTTTGGCCAGTTTCAACCCATTTTCAGTTCACGTTAAACTATTACAAAGAAAATGTTAAACGTTAAAATGGAGTTAAGGTTACCAATCTTTCCACTGAAGGGTTTACACTATATCCACATTTAAGAGTAAATACAACAAAACGCTAATTTTCGAATTTTATTTTTCCATAAAACGGAGTAACTTTCATCCATCTCGTGTTTCCACTATTTACAGAGTTGGCTACCTTGTACAACTTTTTTGTTCTCTATGAAACAAAATCAGAAAAACATTTTCAAGAGCGATATTCATGTAGATAATTTGGAGCAAAGGTGGCCCGAAAAATTGCTTCTTCAAAAAAGATGTAAAGTTTGATTTTTGATATCTCTGAAAATAAGAGTAGGAAAAACGTGAAACTTTGCGCGTAAACACTTAGGAACACAGGGTTGTCGAATGTAAAATGCCATGTTCTTACAGCTTTCCAATCGTTGACAAATTGAGTTGAAAGTTGACGATTGTTGTAAAAAAAAAAAAGCCCAAAATAGTGTATTTGCAACCGGCGATTACGAAAAAAATACCTTCTGAAAATTGTTTTAAATCATTTTCATTAGAAAGAGCATGTTTCAACCTCCTTTTTCATCGCGGGCATATAAGGTCCTAAAAATAGGGTCAAAGTTGGAAACTTCTCTATGGTAACGTCACATGCATTCTATCATGTTTTCGTCTTGTTTGTTCAGATTCAGATTTTATTGCGTTCGTTTGACCGTTCAATAGCACATCTAGAACAACGGTATAGAATATAACTAGTGAACATAGAACAATGATACATTGTTGATGAACATACATTGAGTGAAATAAAATACACTTAAATGGCTAAATTTGCAAGTACTACTTTTGTCGTGACATGTCACAAACTAAAAAACTTAATAAAACCAATATTACATTATTGTTAGAAATCATTGGGTAAAATAAAATCACTTAAATTGCTAAATATCCAAATACTACTATAAAACATGTCGTACACAAGATAACAATACAATCAAGATTACATTGTTGCTAAAAAATATACTGGATGAAATATAAGCACTTAAATGGTTAAATATGGGAGTACTACCCAAATTCTTGAAATAATTAATAATAAGAGAAGAGAGATATACTTAATTTCGAAAATTACATTAATGTTTCAGTATTTACATAATATGGATACACACTTCTGACAGTGTTGAAGTTATTTGATTTAGTTTTAAGTTCTTCTTATGCTTTGGAAATCAAAATGAAGATATTCGTCTACTGTGTAAAAATACAGTATGTTTCTGTAGTACGCTCCGCGCACTAAATCAGTGAACCGATTAAAGGATTTGGATAGTTTTATATGTATTGGAAGTTTATTATACAGCTTAATTCCCATGTTTATTGTTGATTTGGAGAACAACGCAGTTTTGTGCGGGATGATAGTTAGTTTCTCTTGGCCCCTTGTAACATGATCATGAACATCCATGTGTTTTATATAGACATTATTACGACTATTATATTGCGTTGAGCCATGGTGACATTGTCACTACCAGTTCAGGCACTTGAACCACCAACCCCACCGCCACAGGGGTCACACCCGATAGCCGTGCAATACCGGCCACGAGTGGGTTTCTCGCTTCAGAATCCCAGGCCTGTAGTATGGTTTCTTCGTCGAGATTCCCAAGCCTAAAGTGGGTATCTTATATGGTTCCCAAGCCGAAGTCCGTACTGCCAAATTACAACGAGCACTTAAGTATGTATTAGTGAGTGTAGAAGTGACGTTCCTTAGCGTCTCTTTTGGGAATCCAACAGATAACTGAAGGAGCTGGAAGAAAGCAAAGAAGATGTTGTTCTGGAATCCAACAGATATCTTGTCTTTCAGGCCAATAAAATGAATTAGTAAGGCCGCGCGGATGCGTAAATTCTATCAACACATCAGATTGTTTGATGGAAACTTCCAGGATGTTGCCTACCCACCATTGATTGTCATAAATGCAGTCAACATAAGAACCAGGAAACTGTTTGGTCAATTTTAAATTCGGATCAACGGTAGCGGGAAGTTTGACCACGAAGTGAATCGTGTCATTTCAGACTTTTCTGACGAAATCGAATTCGAATCAACTGGCACAAACTGGTGATGATCTCGTGTGCCAGCTATTGTACTGCTAACTTTCCATCTTTCTTCTTGGATCATCCTGCTTTCTGCGATTTCTTCCTTCGGAACGTATATATATTTAATTCCGTGAATGTTTCTATTACAAAAGTTAAACAGATCTGTTGGGGTCACTATTTGGTCGTTTGATGGTCGCTGGAGGTTGGTTTCAGCAGCCAAACGTTTAGTTGTGCCGCCAACTCCGTCACATGGGGATTTCCCGTGACTCGTGCCGGAAAATTACATTCGGCCTCAATGTCGAAATCATGTTTGTGAGTGTACAAATTGACGAAATTTTTGTATTGCGCTGCTGAACCGCCGCTAAAGTAGTATATTCGTGTAATCTTCTTATTATTCGTCAAAAACGTAATCAACTTCCGAATGAACTCATGCACGGAAACCGTATCATGTTGCAGATGATCTGAAATTATACAACAGTTGACAATTTGCAGCACGCCATTTTGATCTACATAATAAGCGACGAACAGATGCACTATGGCTTGCAATTCTTCCAGTGAAAGCCTTGAGCAACATCTTGGACAACAAACGAGTAATTCTCTGCAAAATCCATCAGTACGATCAGTTAACTTTCATTCAGGCTGGCTTTCAACGACTTCAAATATTCGCTTTGATGTTTGGTAACGAAGTGGTGGCCAGTCAGTTTCCAAATTTAACAATCGAGTTTTTCGATGAAACCTTCAATAGTGAGAACATTTGGCACCAGCGTTTCGCAGTCAGTATGTAATCGACTCACAGATTCATATAGTCTGCAAGAATGAAATTACACGCTTTAAACCCTAGCAGAAATGAAAAGCAAACGTCACAATGTAAAAGAATGCATGGTGAAGTATACGACGTTGCCACAGCGAAGTTTCCAACTTTGACCCTATTTTTAGGACCTTATATGCCCGGGATGAAAAATCAACCCGACTTTCTTAGGGAGGTTGAAACATGCTCTTTCTAATGAAAATGATTTAAAACAATTTTCAGAAGGTATTTTTTCGTAACCGCCGGTTGCAAATACATTATTTTGGGCTTTTCTACAAATATCGTCCACTTTCAACTCAATTTGTCAACGATTGGAAAACTGTAGGAATATGACATTTTATATTCGACAGCCTGGTGTTCCTAAGTGTTTGCGCGCAAAGTTTCACGTTTTTCCTACTCTTATTTTCAGAGATATCAAAAATCAAACTTTACATCTTTTTTGAAGAAGCAATTTTTTCCGCCAACTTTGCTCCAAATTATCTACATGAATATCGCTCTTGAAAATGTTTTTCTGATTTTGTTTCATAGAGCACAAAAAATTGTACAAGGTAGCCAAGTTTTGTTTCTCTCAACAAAATAGTGCCAGAGTTATTATGTCTCAAAGTTATCGCAACCTCAGCATCATACGGTCGACGGCTGAAGTATGGTGTCACACAAATGTCTCTAGCTCCGTAAGTATTAAATCGGCGAACGTAAAACTTTACCAATGTTCATTGGGTACATGTATGAATGTTCACACCAAATTTCATTGAAATCCATGATGGTCGAGCGGGGCGTTTTTCTGAAATCAGACCACTTGATATGGAATGACCCTTTTTCCTTTTCCATAGCATGATAGTATTGCTACTCAGAAGATCAGATGTACTATGAATAACTACAATCGCAAACAAATAATACTTATTAACCAACAATATGTACTGCGGGTACTGGTGCGTCATATTACTCGTTACTCTAGCAACAAAATTTACAAGTAAAACGGCTGTATCACATAAGAAATGTCACTCGCTATAGACAACGAATTTAACTCTGTAAATTGGATACTTGACAACCATAGTCTCCTGGATTGGCTCATAAATATTAATCTAGTTGGTTTGCTGTACACATTCAAGATATGAATGCAATACTAAAGTCCTTCGTATTCCTACGAGTTTAGAAACTGATTCGTCAAAAAAATAAGTAAAACAGTTCTACATGTTCTCCAATTCTATTACAGAAGGCTCAAGAACAAAATAATGAAAAACCAAAACAGTGTTGTTTGTGTTGTGTGATTGACTAGCAATCTTTCAAGTTTAAACTTCAAGTTTAAACTTTTAAAATAATTGGAATATTCGTGACCTCAAACGGTCTGTCAAGAAACTTTCTAAATACAAAGATGATGGTTGACATAGGTAATTTTCTCAAGTGAAAATCCGTTTGAAGAAGGAGACTAGCTAATCGATGTCTTGTGCAACAACGTTTCGGTTCCAGAAATTGATACAGCTAAAGATAAAATTGAAAAGACAAGGATGGATGTTTTTGTTTCTTAAAGTCTATTTCTTCTTAAAGAAACTAAACATGGGAAAACTATTTTTAATATTTAGTTAGACAGTAAGGAACACAGAAATTGCAGACACAAAGTGAGTTATTCTAACACGTGGAATCTGAATTATCTACAAACTGTCACTGAAAGCAACAAACCAGGAAGGAACAAACACATAAATTCTTTCTCATGTTCTTAATGCTGTACAGAAAGATGTTATAGTTGATCAAATACTTTTGTAGTATTCCTCAGGAAATTTTTTAGATAGTTAGATAATTTGCAATATTGGATTATGAGTTGTATTTACAAAAGGGATAAACACATCATGGTGAAATGAGAGAGCGCAAGTCAAAATAATTAGAAAATGTTTCCGTCTCCCACACAAGTATTCTTATGCCCCCAGCCATTTTTCTTCGTTCCACTGAAAAAAGTGAAGAATTTTCTCTAATCGAACAGTTAGGATGTTTTCTGTTTAGTATAACAATTATGTGCTCTGAAACGAATGATCTACTATAAAGGACTATTAAATAAGGAAATATTATAAAACTTATAAATAGTCTACTATTAACGCAAGATTTTTTTTCTTCAAAATATAAATCTGACACTTTATGAACCCAGCAATAAGTTCATGACGCGTTTCAAGAATAACTTTTTCATGAGAGCTTCTACCTGCTTAGCGTTGAAATAAATGTAATATATTATTTTACAGAATATGCGAACCCTTTACATGTTGCATTACAAATTGCACTTGGAAAATCAACATGCACGGCAGTGCATGAGCCAAGTTCTTCACGTCAGAAAACGTTAGCACTGCCAGAAGCATGTTATACAGGAACAAGAGTTTATGGCAAAATCGACGATTTGGGGGCCCCGTAAGAAAAAAGATGTTAAAAATAGGAATATGAGCTTTTGCCGTTAAGGAGATATGGTAAATATGTGCAGATGTACAAAATTTCATATTCGTATCTCAAACTGTGTTCTAGTTGTGGACCCCTGAAATTGCACATTTTAGGCTAACTGACTCACTCACTCACTCACTCACTCACTGACTGACTGACTCACTCATCATATTGTTTAGGGTGTTTGGAGTAAGCTAGAAACATGAAATTTGGTATGAAGGTAGAGGATGATAAGTAGATAATGGAAAAATTCCGACATTTTGAAAAGGTCGCCATCTTGGATTCAAAATGGCCGCCAAACCTAAAATTTCAAAGAATACACAGCCTAAACGGCTAAAGATAGAACAGTGAAATTTGGTATGAAACTACATCATTGGTAGCAAATTAAGAAAACTTTTTAAAAATTTGAAAAAGTCGCCATTTTGGATTCAAAATGGCCGCCAAACCTAAAATTCTAAAGAATACACAGCCTAAACGGCTGCCGCTAGAATAATGAAATTTAGTTTGACAGTACAACATTATTAGTAGATTATGAAAATATTACAAAATATCTCTAAAGACGCCATCTTGGAGCCAAAATGGCGGGCGTCATAAATCCAATTTCCAACTGCTTGAGCCAGAGATAGCAAATTTGGCATAATGATGTATTATCAAGAGTAGTTTAGGAAAACATAACAACGTTTTAAAAAATTCACCATCTTTGATTCAAAATGGCAGCTGAAATACCATTTTTCACATCGTTCGAGATAGAGAAATGAAATTTGGTATGACAGTGTATCATCACGAGTATGTCACGAAAATATAAGAAAATGTTAAAAATGTGCCCATCTTTTATCCAAAATGCCCGCCTAAGCCCCACTTTATAATGACTGAAGCTAGAGAAACGAAATTTGGTATGAAGGTGTACCATTACGAGTAGGTTAGAATAAATTCGGCTCGTCTCCCCTACTAGGTTACAGTTCCCAGCTGGAGCCTGATTGCAATAAAGGGGTGCGCCCCAGCGAGGCCATCTTGGAATTCTGGGGGCAGCGCCCCAATGAGGCGAAGCGAGTATATACATTACACAAGTGTAAAAAGCTGCGAAATACGAGCAAAAGCACCAGGGGTGCTAACTGTCCAGTCAACTCCTTCAACCTTAAAAAGTGGTGAAATGGAATATGGATGAGTATAGTTCCTCGTGCCAACTTCCAATACTCCTGCGTGTCCCACCAAGTTTTACTCGTCATAAACGTTAGCATTGCCAGGAGCATGTTATACAGGCAGAATGTGGACGTTTCCCCATTCGGACGCAGCGCTCTGGAGTATGAGGGGATATCTGCATCATGTGGCGCAGTGCACTGCAGATTCTGGTTGTGATAAAAAGACGCAGTTCCTCCAAACTCCTCAAGTTCGATGCGCGGCCTGCCGTGGGATTCTTGGCGCAGCGACGCGAGCGAATCGAGGGGAGTATCAACACGTACGGCAGTGCATGCAGCCGAGTTCCACGTGTCACAAAACGTCAGCATGTTATACAGGAAGAAGAGTTTATTGCGAAATCAGCGATTTTGAGGTTCTGTAAGAAAAAAGATGTTAAAAATTGAAATATGAAATTTCGAAGTATGACGGTATATCATCACTAGTAGATTACAAAATATCTGCAAAGACATCATTTTGAATCCAAAATGGCTGACTTCATAATCCATTTTCCAGACCGTTTGAACTAGAGATACGAAATTTGGCATAAAGGTGTATTAACAAGAGTAGTTTAGGAATAATTTACATTTTTGAAAAAGTTGTTAACTTGGATCAAAATGGCCGCACAAAAACTTTTTCCACACCATTCGAGCTATAGAAACGAAATTTGGTATGAAGGTGTACCATCACAAGTAGGTAACGGCAATGTAAGAAAACTTTTTAAAAATCGCTTTCTTTAATTCAACATAGCCGCCCAAATACCATTTTCCAAACCACTGAAGCTAGAGAAACGAAATTTGGTATGAAGGTGTACCATCACGAAAATGTTTCAATAAATGGATCAAACCACCGCTATGAGCGTGCAGCCCCCGAGGCGATATGGGAAAAGGTCTGCACAGCATGGGGCGCTGTCCCCAGAAAGTCTGATCACAATAAAGGGGGCAGCACACCCAGCGAGGCGAACCTAGTATATATATATACACGTATAAAAAGCTGTGAAATCCGAGCAAAACATCAGGTGATGTTCGAGCCTTAGGGTTGGTGGTGGTGGATTTTAGGGCCGCCAGCAGGAAGCAAATTTGCTGTATCATCACAAGTAGGTTACAATAAATATGGCAAAGCTTCCCTATGTTTCAATAAATATTTCATTCCCACGGGTGGTGGGTATGGGAAAAAATCTGCAACATGGAAGCACAGTGTCCTGGAGAGTGGTTACGATAAAGGGGCGTAAGTACCAAAAAACTCGAAGTCAAGGCCGCAGCCAGCTACGGGGGGCGAGGACCTAAACGAGGCCGAGAGAGCGAGTATATATATTATACACCTACAAAAAGCTGTGAAATCCGAACAAAAACACCAGAGGTGCAAAAAGTGGAGCCAAGTTCTTTATCCCTAAAAAGGTGTGAAATGGGAGACGGATGAGCCAAGTTCCTTGGTGACAGCATGTAACAGGAACAAAGGAACTTGGCGCGAAGTGGCAATGTTCATGATCCTCAAGCTATAAGGGTGGTGGGGATCCTAAAACCCACTACGTCCACCGCCACCAACCTTAAGGCTGTTGCCAGCTCGCGCCAAGTTCCTTTGTTCCTGTTACATGCTGTCACCAAGGAACTTGGCTCGTCCGTCTCCCATTTCACACCTTTTTAGGGATAAAGAACTTGGCTCCACTTTTTGCACCTCTGGTGTTTTTGTTCGGATACTTAGATTTACTGCTCTTGTTAGTTGAAGCACACTTTGGCTCAAAACCTTAATATTGAGTAGAATTGTTAAAAAATATATATATGGTGTTAAAAATATATGGTGTCAAGCAGAAGCGCGAAACATGTACAGTGGAAGCCAATCTAATAAACTTACTTCCAGTGATCTTTCAACACAGAATAACTAAATTTTGAGTCAGGAATATGGGTGATATGCATATGGAGGATAAGAACCGCACCAAATTGTGTATTTAATTCATTTTTGTTCACTTTTAAGTAGAATGTATGTACAGAACCGATCGAGCTATATCTCAGCTGTCTTCAGCTTCCAGTTCCAGTTTCGTACATGGTTGTGGGGCCGAGGTGGCTCAATTGGTAGAGCGCTCACCTCTTTGCTAGGAGTCGTCGGATCGATCGCTGCTCGTGCCATGTGGGCTTTGTGGTGGACAAACACTGTGTGCGTGGGTTTTCTCGGGGTTCTCCCGTTTCCTCCCACTTTCTTCATTCCACCAATTCATCCCATCATCATCCATCCGACCTGAGCCATAGTTGCCTAAAAACCTTAAACTTAAATTCAAAATTCAATTCGTACATGATCGTATTGCTACATTAGGGATTAATACAATCACACACAAATAACACTTCTTAACCAACAATGCGTACTACAGGTAGTGGTGTGGCATATGCCTCGTCACTGTGAAATAGGCAGGAAAAGTTACAAGTAAAACAGCTGTATCACATAAGGAAAGTTAGTCGTTATAAATTAAACAAGCCAATATGTGCATCATTGTTCAACCAAATTAAATGTTACGACATAATTTTAACTAAATACTACTTGTACTGGGTTACTTTCAAAAATCTTTAACCTACATAAAATCGTATAACACCGTTAATGTGTTAGGGTAAAATATTACCAGTATTTTATCTCATTTTACAAAAGAAATGCCGTAATTAAAGTTTGTTTAAGGTCTGTCCAGTAGTTCTTTAAACAACGTAGAATGTAGTTGACTTAAAAAAATGGTGATGTATTTGAAGATGACGGAGGGACAGGTCTTCCACACAGCCCTCCATGCGAATGTGTGAGTGGTACGGGTGATTTAATGGTTTAATCTAGCGTGTAGCGATAAAATCGTTAAAAGACTCCCTGACGACTATCGTAAAAGAGAATCGCGGTATTGTTGCAACTGTAATGAAGTGGAAGAAGATATTGAACTATTGGTGACATCCTTGTAGTTCTGTCCCCTGGGATTGAAATTTGACAAACGTTCATGGGCAATATTCTATCAGACGATGGTTTAACTGGACATATCGTGATTTCAATAATGTATTGAAAATATGTGTACATGGTGTGGAAAGCACTGACATAACAGCAGTGGTTGTACAAAGAAATAAATAGTATTACATTTAAGGAGTATAATACAGGTTACCAAGTTAATAAAGCAAATTTTATTAAATATGATAGGGGTACTTGTTTACTGGGCGTCTCTTCTTTATGCCACTTAATATCATGTAATACGACTTTACTATTATCAGTTAGGTATTCTGACATTTTTTCTTGTCCTTTAAGGCATTCACAGACGAAACTAAAGTATTATCAAACATAAACATAAACTTTTATCTTATATAATAAACAGATGAAACAATATGAATAAAAAATACATAAATGCCTAAGGTTTATAACAAGAAACACACTTTCCTGATCTTTCAAATGAGTGTTGAGACAATTGTGGGGCTTAGAAACAATAGCTGCGATCTCCATGTAACAGCCTAGTTGCTGTTCCATTTTTATATTTATTTTCTCCCCTTTTATTTTTTTCTTAGTCTCCGTTTTGTTTTCTTTCAGTGTGTTCTCTTTAGCTCATTCTCTTTGGTTGGTTTTAGACTCTTTGAGCGTGTTCCGTTTGGATTTTTGCTTTGGATTTTTAATCGTTATCCATCCAGGTTTTCGTTAGTCACGCAGCAATGACTTGGATCTAAAGCTTGTTTTTGATTGGCCTTAGTCAATGCTTCGTGACTTGTTTTTTGCTGATTGGTGTGAATCAGCCTTCTTCTCCGTTTGCTGGGAGAACTGCTCTCCCACGCCATGTTAGTTCAGTTCCAATTTTTAAAACGAGACGAGTGGATGTCTGGGCTTTCCGTCACCTGTACTTCCTAAGCCCTGTCTACGAGAGGTAGATATAAACACTAAATTTAACATAATTTTCGATTTCGTCTGATTTCGTCTATTCCGATGCAATATATTATTCGAATTAAGAAGAATTAAACCGATATAAGTGCTAACAGGACTTTTCAGTGACATCATTTCGGAATTTTCACCGTATTAAATTATATTATTTTTGTTTTGAGATTATTTATCAGTATGTACAATATGTTCTAAATTTCAGTATGGGGCCGCTATTGATCGAATTCTTACATTATAAATATCGGTTCGTTAGATTTCAATAGTCATATGCCAATTTCTCGTCTCCAGTTTTCCATATCTATTCGAAATTCCCGGTTAGCCATGTTTGACAGCTACCGCATATTTTCATTAGTTGATCAAATTAGCAACATGTCTGCTCGACTATCTTTGCGTACCGTTTTCATGTTAATAGTAAATTTTAATTTATTCAACATGGTTCGATAATTTTGGTTTCAACTCCAGCCACTATTCTCCGATGAAAAAGTCATATTTTATAACAATATTTTGCATTTTCAAGATTTATTCAGAACGTCTTTTGTATAACGTAGTAATCATCTGTAATGACGTCACGCAATTATTAACGTTAAAGTGATTCTTTCATTACCATGTATTTTGGACTAGAACTTCTTTCGTGTAAGTAATACTGTGCTAAAACTTTTAGAAATTATAGAACAATATTTCGGGAATACTTTGTGAAAAAATCAACGAGATTTGTTAATTATTACAGAAATTATGGACATTTATGTGTGACTACGTAACTTTCAGTTCTGCTTAATTCAATGTATACCAGCGATTCAAATTTGTTTGTTTTACAACTCAACTGTAATTCTGTTCCGATCCTTATGCTATTATCATAGCCGAAAGCGTGAAATATGTAAATTCAAAGCAATAAATTGAAATTCTGAAATTTTTATATTTCTTCGAAAACAATCTTGAGTTTATGTTCAGTGAACGTAGTGTAGAAACCTCTCAGTTAACCAGGTACGATATAAGGCATTAGTTGATAATCCTCTTACAGTGTTTAGTAATATTTATAATGTGCAGTGAGTTATTTAATGTTTAACTTGATATCTATTGGAAATTAGCTACAAATCGGTACGTGAAGTTGACAGCAATTGATACTATATTATTTCTGTGTTTCGGTAAACCTATCGTTTTAAGTGATGTTATTTTAATTAGATTAGATCGGTTCATAAATCCGTGGACCAGTGGTAGGATTCTTTCGCCAGCTGAGAAGTGATGACTTGGGAAAGGAACTATATATTGAATTTCTGGTTATTTCTGCATTGACATATGAAGTGACTCCAGCATGTGATTTGTGTGAATATATATTATTTGCGTTTTGCATTATGACACTACGTTTGGATTGAGTTGCGACCGTCATTCGTTGTGTTCGTTTGTCTTTATTTCAGGAATTGCGATTCCAGACTACAGGTGTGGGCCCTACTAAGGTAAAGGTAAGACATGGTCTTTTGCCACCCTGTAGACTTCGAAGTGAGTAAAGACACCGTATGAGTCACATATGAGTCGTTTGAGATTATTTCCCAAGTAAAGATTTGCGTTTTTCTTTCTTAATCTGTCGCTAATCTGAACCAGCTGGTACTTCGGAGTATGAACTGACGATCTAATTAAAAGATTGGAGGTGTCGCCTTACCGGTATTTCCTCCCTCGATCTAAATTATTTTTTTTACAGCGATCACAAGGATCTGGAATCCTCTTTCCCAGATATTCTTAAATCTGGAAGGCATTTCTGCGCCGCTCGTCTGGGGTGTAAAAAATGTTTGGAGCTAGAGGTTAGGTTAGATGCGTTGCGTGGGTACTCTAGGCTCCTGGCGACCCTATTTATTTGTGTGATCCACTTTTGGGATCATTAGGTTGGGGGCGTTACAGTTTTTGTGCGACTCCAGCCAGGATTGCCAAAAAACCTGTGCGTCTGCATCCATTTTTTAAGAAACCGAGATTTTGGTGCTATTGCATACATTAAAGTGTCTAGTGAAGGTAAATGAAGGTAAAACCCTAATTTCTTGTGTATTTTGTAGTTATTTGCGTTGGAACTTCAGGAAAAAAGTACCCATATACTATTATATTTACCACCATAAATTTTCATTTGGTTCTCCCGTAAAAAAAAATCTGGAACGGAGATTGCAGCGTTTCCTTCTAAACCTCACAATTGTAGTTTTTCCACAATAATGTAAGGGAATAGGTTTTGACTATGAATGGTACTCTGACTGGAAATATACTTTTAAAATTATACGCCATATCGAGAAGACTTTGTACCTTGTTTTAACAGATTAAGGTACACCCATAAATTTGCTTTGTGCTTGATTATATTTCACTAATTCAAGTGGGTTATCATCCTTGTGCGAAAGACAATAATGAAAAAGAAAATATTTGAGGTACTGTTTTTAGAATAGGCCTTATAATAGTTCATTTTCAGATAGCGAAAATACACAAATCTTAAACGGCATGATCAATGTCTGGCAGCTTGTATTATTGGTCCTTCAAAACCTACGAAACATTTGGTATGTGTTACATAAATCATCAAACGAAAAATGTTGATAAGACCAATCTGTTGATGTAATTACCTATGTGGTATCCTCTTGAGGTTTTGACATCGATAATTACTACACTAGTGGACATTGAAAGTGCCTCATCATCAGAACATATTCGATTGTGTTTAAACTTCATATTTTGACGTATTAGGACATTTCGGTGTTCCGTAACTTACTGTTCACACACTATTTTAGCAACATTTCTTCATTCTCATCACTGCTTCATTTACCACCAAAATGCTATCCGCTGTTATTGGTTCACATCTATTTCTGATTATCAGGTCTCAACGAAACCAAATGTGCTATTAGGCTGACATATTTAATGTTCCTTAGTCTAATAATGATCTATTTTCTCTGAAATGCAAGCAGATACCATTTAAGAGATTACACCAATCTATATCCTTCGTAAAGAACATTTTTCTGGTATATAACGTAATATGTTTGGTTCAAAGTTGCCAATATCTCCACAAATTTACAAGGTCGTTTTTAAATGGTAATATGGAACTCTAAAATATTATTAGTCCTTTCATAATATTCTATGTTTGTCTGACGCTTAGCAGGACCACGGCAAGGCACTTAATCTCTTAAGTACAACGTGAATGTCTATCTTTTGGATTGGTCATTACTCCGCTGTCATCAGCACCTTCTTACATATACAGGGAACCTCGATAACTTCAATCTGAAGAGGAAAAGACAAAATTCGAGCTATCGAATATTTCGAGTTAGCAAGGTGCGACTTATTGAGAGGAATAATATAAAACTTCGAGATATAGAGGGCCGGAACTGAAAAACATTTCATTTCTGAAATTAAAATGGAATTATTGCCTTTAGGCATCTTTGGCTGCTTTATTTCTATAATTAGGGAACTACATTTTCTCTTCGCCATCATATGAAACAATTGAGAACTGATCACAGCGTAACAAACACTCATTGAGACAGCACTAGCATTGACGTGAACATCTAACAAATCATTTCGTCTCATCTAACGCCTCAGATAGTTCAACTTCGACTTACAAAAGTTTACTTGAATGGAACTTCGACTTATAGAGGTATTTATACCATAACTTCGACTTGTAGAGGTTCTCAAACAGGAGATTTCGAGTTATAGAAGTTCAACGGTACGTTCAGAAAACAACAAAAATTAGAATTATCGAGGTTTTCATTTTATTACGTTCGACTTGTAGAGGTAAATTAACATGGGATGGAATACGAAAGATTAAAGGGAACAACTAAATTTGTTATATCAGCGAATTCGAGTTATCGAGATTCCAGTGTATTCCTTTAATCTCCTCTCATGATGTAACTAATTGCATGTTTTACATGTTTATAATTTATACACTGTAAAATTTATATACTATTCTCGCCAAAAGTAAGTACCCACCTAGATTTCATGCTGAAACGTATGCATCCCAAATGCAGTCAAAGTTTCACGGGTTGCGTCTCAATAGGAGAACCTTAAACTTGCATTGTGCATGTTTAGGAGCAATTTAGAGAGAGACAGACGGGGGAGGGGGCAGAGAAAGGAAATAGTGTTGTCTTAATGCTTCAGAATAGAAAATGAAATTCCTTCGGCAGAAATTTACAAAAATATTGGAGTGGGAATAATATATCAACCTGAAACTAATTTCTACGCCTCTTGATAGCGCAGCTAACACAAAGGGACGTCACAATCCCGCAGAGTCCGTCTGTCCGTCTATCCGTGTCCAAAATATATATCGCAAAAAACATGTCTTAGGGAGGTGACTGAGGTCTCGTTTGAAAGATCTTGGCTAGACTACTTCAGAATTGTTGGAGCCGACTTGATTTGCGTAGTAGTTCAGTATTGTCAACCCATCATTTTATTTTTTCAGATTACTTCCTTGCCGTTAGACCAACTTACACAAATAGAGCATAAACGTTATTCGATACAGTAGAAAAATATTGTGGTCCCCAATCTGCAAAATCTCCAGTTGTCAGTGTTACCAACCGATTTTCAATAAAAGTATTTTTTCAAATTGATTCAATTACGATAGACGTGACATCAGGAAAATGGCATAAACATGACTCAATACAATAGGAAAATACTTTTGGTGTCCCACCCTCCAAGTGCTTAAGCTGTCAGTGTTGCAAACTAATTTTAAAAATTATTTTTCAAAATGGTTCTGTACCATTCCACGTATCCCCTCCAGCTTGACATAGACATTATTTGACATAATAAAAAACTACTGTTAGTGTCATCGTCTCCAAGTAACCCAGTTGTCAGTGTTACCAACGTACCTTAAAAATTATTTTTTCATTATTCATCACCAAAATTAATACAACATTTTTCGACACAATAGAAAAATGCTGTGGATACTAAGTGTCCCTAAGTACCCGAAATTGACAGTGTTGCTAACCTATATTCTAAAATTAAATTTATATTTCTAAGATACTATCAAGGAACCTCGGAGTATTTGCGATTCTTAGTAGAATCGCAGCGCAAAACTTACTTCAACATGAGAATCTATTACGCGTGGCGAAAGAAAATTCGGTGTAATTTGGTTTCGCAAGAAATTCTTTAATGCGAATTTTTTTTAATGTTTGGTATAAGACTTGCTAGAATAGTAAGCCGCCAATTTCCAACAACGTCACCGGCCACCGTATCTTGCTGGTAGAGCGTTGGTGTAGCATTCGGAAGCTCGTGGGTTTGATCTCAGCGGCCGACTATCCTGACTGTGGTTTTTCCAGAATTTTCCTCAGTTACACAAGGCATTTGCTTCCTTCAGATGCCACCTTCAACATAACTGACACATTCCCGAATTCTTTCCTCTCCCCTATCCCGAACTGATCCTTAGATAGCTAAAGACCACAAATAAAATTCAAAATTCAAAAAGTAATATATACCACGTGATAAGTTATAAGAAAAATCTGTTCAGGAAACGAGTCACCAGATCACATTGTCAGTTGAGTCATTCGGGTAGTGTTTTCGATGGTGTCACCGGGTATATGCTTGGGGCCCCGGCCTGACCCAGCAATAGAGTTGTTTGGCAAAAAATTGTTTTTAATTCTTTCTATGAACATGACAAGCTCAAATAGGGTCACGACAGGGTTAACCTTTAAAGATTGGGTCACCGGGACTATAGGGTCAATTTTGAATTTAAATTTATTTTAAGGTTTTTAGGCAAATGAGGCTCAGGTCAGGATACGGTGGGGAAAGGATTGTGGGAGGTAGACGGTCAGGCTCTATTTTATAAGTACCATTCCGGCATTTGCCTGGGGTGGCTGAGGAAAAACCCTGGAAATACCTCAATCAGGATGCTCGGCCGTAGGGACCGATCCCAAGACTTCCCGAGTGCTAAGCCACACACCACACACAGTTGGGTCAAGAGTCAATGATCGGGTCCATGGGTAAAAAGCAAGTTTGGCCATTTTTGTCAAGAATGGGTCACCATGCGAGTCGACTGAAGACAGGGTGAATCAAGTCAGCTGTCAACTGGGTCAAATTTTAGATGGGATCAGCACTCAGCAGGTTGCCAGGCCACTAATGTCTGGTTCAGGTCGTATCTCCGGGTTAGCAAAAGTAATCCGATTTCAGTTCTGGTTAGTAAAGCGTTGTTTAGCAATCAGAAGGTTCTGGGAAGGATCCTAGCAGCAGCCTATCCTCAGTCAGTTTTACAGTTTTATTTTCTGTCACACCAGGCAAATACCGTGATGGTACTTAAGAGCTAAGCATTGGTCGTCTATATTCCAACATCCTTTCCCCATCCTATCCTTCCCTGAGGCTGAGGTAACTAAAGACTATAACTAATTATGAAACCACTGATGAAGATAATTCTGGCTCTGTTCTCAACTCCCTAAATGTATAATTCTGATTCAATGCTTGTGTGTTTCTACATTCTTAGTTGCACATTTTCACAAAGAAAAAAAAAAAAGCTCTAACCAAGTTACATGCTACTGGAAACTGACAACTCATAATTTAGAAATTTCGCGTTGACCACAATGTGCTACAGAAGTTGTTCCATCACATTTTAATAATTTAAAAAAAAAAGTAAATAGCTATCTTAATGCCTTATGAAAGTCGGAAGTTCATCGCCGCGGTAACAATCGTTCGCCATTGGATTTTATCCTGGGCATTATCATTCCAGTTTTCATCTAAACATCTACGAAGATCGCTTCTAATATTGACCTCCTAATGATTTATCGGTCTTCCCAACTGTCTCTTTCCCTACGGCTTACCAACCATCTTTGTTTTTTCCTGTAGTTATATACCCTGCCAACTTAGTCGTCGTGATTTCATTACTCATATAATATCGGGTGGATCATACAGTCTGTGGATGCAGTCTCCTCAATTCTCCGGTAATCCCGACCCCTTTCCTCCTTATATCTGTCTTAAAATCTTAAATGTTTAAGAAAAACGTAGAAAGATCTGCAGAATTTGATACCTGTCTTGAGTCTTAAAATTTATGTTGAAGGTTATCTTAAAATGTCTTGCTTCCAAGAACATTCTTTACTTTCGTTTATTTCACTCATTTAAAATAAGTAATATGGATATATACACCGAACTGCTGTAGCACAGTAGTAGTGCGTTGGTGTAGCATTCGTGAGGTCGTGGGTTCGATCCCAGCGGACGATCATCCGGACTGATGGTTTTTTTTTGGATTTTCCTCAGTCACACAAATCAAATGTCGATCGGGATAGCACCTTCAACATAGGCCCTGGCCGACACCTTCCCGAGTTCTTTTCCATCCCCTGTCCCGAACTGATCCTTAGATATCTAAAGACCATAAATAAAATTCCGAAAGTAATGTATTCCACGTGAGAAATTTTAAGAACAATGTGTTCAGGTTATTTTTCTTCCTTTCATTAATCACTACATCATCTCACCAGGAAGGTTCCCTAGGTTTCATTTTTCATTATACTGGGTGCCCAAGTTCGGGTCCTGCAAGGTAGAGGTGCTTAGCTAGATCTGCATAGGAGATAATAGAACGCTTAGGGAAATACAGATAGAATGTAAGCAAGATCATAATTTTTGTAAAACGAATATACTAAAAGCTGCGGGATTTTAAGATTCAATTTCTGGAAAATAGTGGGATCCGCGGTGCAGTTGTCAACGGCCGTCTCCATTATAATTTTAGAAACCGATGGAGCACCACCAAAAATCTCAGCTAGAGCTCCCCTAATTACATATGTCGGCCCACTTTCGGCTCCTCTAGAGTTTTCTTATGGAGGAGATCTTCAGTGCTGCGTATTACGTCATATTCAAATGTCATAAAGACATAAACTACTGTAGCCTTTATAGTTCTAACGTAAGATCAAATCAGCCACTCCAATATCAAATTCAAGCCGATATGGATGCTCTTACTTCAGAAACTTTCTTCGTAACAAACAAGCAATACTAAAATATTAGCGACTCCCATGAGCAAATTGTGCCACATTGGTGGGCTCACATGCGGATTAGTGGTTGCTGCCATCAAGGATGTGGTCCGCAGTTTGCTTGACAGTGGCGCTCGCAAAGTCGACCCAACGTGTGGATTTAAGTTGGCTGCCAACTTGGCGGGATTTTGTAAGTGCGCTTTCGTTGATTCACAGGCGATGCTTAACTGGACGAAATCATGGTGGCTAGCAGTAGGTGACCAGAGTGCTAAACCCTTTCATTTTTCAATGTAGACATGTTATATCACCTTAGCACATTGCCATATATCAGCAATGCTGTCAATTACTAGACGAGACAGAATGGGAAGAAAAAATAATGAATCAGTCTTCACAGCCCTAATATCAAAGTTTCTTTCAGAGGGATGCCGAGTCAATCATCAGCCCAATTAAAATTAACAAATAATTTTAGAAGAAAGGATCATTCATTGTTCTACTAGAATTACCTGTGTAGTAAAGCGAACAAGAAACCTTGGAAATTTCAAATTGCAAAATTTTAGCCTACGTCACTCACAATAATTACACATTTTCCTTGTGGAAACTACTCGAGGTGTTGTTTTCTGAAACTGCAACATTTTACAGAGGATTGTAATGATTCTGTTGAAAATAAAAGTCTCATTTTGGGGGATCATAAGTCGACGTAATGATATTTAGAAAGAACGGGACTGTAAAACAAATAATCACTGACCTTTAGGCATCTAAGGCTCAGTATGGAATAGGGGCTGGTAAAGGTTGTAGAAAAGTGTCGGCCAGGCCTAAGGTGAAGGTACCATCACAAAACTAGCCTGGAGTGACTAAAAAAATCTAGAAAAACCTCAGTCAAGATTGGCGGCCACACTCTCTCTCCCTCCCTCCCTCTCTCTCTCTCTCTCTCTCTCTCTCTGTGTGTGTGTGTGTGTGTGAAAGAAAGAACGAAATAAATATATATATATATTAAATGAACGGATGTATTTGGGACGAAATATATAATGTTTCACATAGTGGATATAAAACGTTTCACCAATTAGTATCAACATAATCCACATACTTCTCCCATTCCTTTCTAAGTCCTTCTATCTCTTTCATTATTTTGCTGAGGTCTCCTGTAACTACCCACCGTGATGTGTATAACTCTCACTAGAGATTTACGCATCTCTCCTCTTTCACCCCCTCTAAAGATTAAAAACAAATTATTGTTTCCTAAAAGAATGACTGCTCTTTTAGGAAAGACACAAGATCCAATCAACCATTCCATACCGAATTCAAGCATACGCCATCAGCCGCCCTAGGTCAGTGATAGAGCGTAGGTATAGCATTCAGGAGGTCGTGGGTTCGATCCCAGCGGCCGATCATCATGATTGAGTTTTTTTCAGGTTTTTCCTCAATCACACGAGGCAATTGCCGGGATGACACCTTCAACATAGGCCTTGGCCGACACCTTTCCGAATCCTTTCCCCTCCTCTACACTCAAAAAAATTATTGGTGTTCATTGCCACCCCAAAAGGAGTAATAGAACACTTCTACCTCTACACAGTAAAAAATAGCTGTGTTAATTCAACACAATGCGGTGTCCCAGCGTGTGTTGTATTAACCACATTGTGTTGAATTAACACAGCTATTTTTTGCAGTGTACACCAATTCCAGTGCTGGGTAACACCAATTCTAGTAATGGTTAACACCATTTGGGGTGTTGTACACCATTTCTGGTGTTGACAAACACCTCTACCAGTATGCAGAAACACCGTTAGGAGTGTTAAAGTGCACCGCTAGAAGTGTTAGGGAACACCTTCAATTGTGTTTATTAACACTCTTAACGGTGTTTCTGAATACCGGTAGAGGTGTTTGTCAAAACCAGAAATGGTGTTGGACACCCCAGATGGTGTTTACCAATACTACAATTGGTGTTACCCAGCACTGGAATCGGTGTAGATGAAGAGGTGTTCTATTACTCCTTTTGGAGTGGCAATAAACACCAATATTTTTTTTAGTGTATCCTGGCCTGAGCCTTAGATTCCTAAATGCTATAAATTCAAATTCAAGCATATACGAATGCCTTTACTTCAGAAACAATCTTTGTAACATAAATACTTGAAAATCTGATTCATTTATAACACGCCTAGATAGAAGAGTGGCGACTAACTAACAAACCGGAAGCGTCTCGGTTCGAATCTCATGCCGATGTCGGCCCTGTTTTCTGTCAAAGACTGGACGTTGGTCTATCGAAATTTTGCTTATGGGGTTTGGTCTAGTGGTTAAAATATCAGAGTACAAATCGTAAGGTTGCATGTTTGAATCTTGTCGCAGACAGTTGAAAAATTTACAAACCAATAAATATATAATGGCAAAAACAAAGGCCAGCTAATAGCGATCAACCATTATATCTAACCTTCCGACAAGAAAATCACCTAATTATTTTGGCTCACTGAAAAAAGACTCCTATGTGTCGATTGTCGTCAAAATACAGCTATGACAGCAGGGATACGACATTAAATTCTGGTGAGACACCTGCGGCAGCTGGAAGGATCCGGCAAGCGGATAACGGTGGCAAATGGCGGCTGTACGACCGCTTTGGCGGTAGAGAACTGGCATTAATTTAATTTCTCTGGCGACTCGCCAAATCCGAGTTAGCGGGTCTCCCTCGGTCCACCAACATTTTGCTCATGAGGACAACTTTAAATTTTTATGGTAGAAAATCGATAAAGTCCCTGTAAAATTCATTTTAAACTTTGCTAACTTCCCAGTATTCTCATTACAAATCCCAAAATGCAAATCCTGACAGAGTCCCTGTGATCTTGGATCTCTGCGTTTCCAAGTCAATTAGTAAACTATAATTTATAGAATAAGAAAACTTCGACACAACTGAATTTACAGTGAATAAATAAATGTGTGTTGTTTATTTTTAAAAAAAAATCAAAGTAAAATAGAAATGTAATTGGTATGACAATGGAAACCTGCGTACTAAATATTTATAAACGTTTCTATGTAACTTGCTGAAATTCCTCCTTCGTTTTGTAAAGTTTTACTTGTTGTGCCAAGATATATTTTTATTCAGAGGTTTCCTCTTGCATGCCTAGTTGTGCCATAAATACTGTCCCTAGTGGATCAACTGCACTATGATATATTAAAGTGGCATGCCTGCAGTAATGTATGCAACATAACGTTATGATAACCCTGTTGAAGTCGTATACAGTCAAACTGAACCGTGCAACTGTCATCACGTTAGAGATACTGTGTGTAAAAAAAACAAATCCAACGAAAAGTTGCGACTTGTTGAAGCCGTTGAAAATAACAAAGAAGTTTGTGTTGCGAAGAATTAAATAATACGAGACTTCTTCTGTTGGTGACAGGTCTAGAAGTGGTAGACCCGCTTGAGCCAAGGCTGTCAGCAGTCGTAAAAGCTGGCGCCGAGTGAATCCGAAGAAAGTTACACCGGATTAAAAAAAAAAACGACACGGGAAATGAAAAACTCACAGCGAACCATATCGTACACTCTGAAATAAAACCTTAGGCCTATAACATACTGAAGAAAAGTGCATTTCCTATTCGGCAATTTGATTACAAAAATATACACAAAGAAGATAGATGCACCCCATGTATGAGTTAACTGTTTATTTTTGCATAATAAACTAGAGCAGGCATAAAAACTCAAAAGAAAGCTCTACTTCAGTATGTCTCATTATTGTTTTTACGTAGCACAGTTGGTATCGAGTCAAATTTTGGAAATTTGTATACTTTAAGCAGCACATTGAGTCCGGGTGCTACCAGACTTCCTTATTTTTAAAAAATGTGAATGAGTGACTAATGACACAAATATATTTATAAGGTCTAATACATTCATATCATTGATTCTTGTACAGTTTTACTCAAATGTTTTAAATAGATTAGTTGTTATTTAGTTTTTCACAGTTCAAAATTGACTCTGCTTGCACAAGAAAACTAACAACATGTATTAAACTTCTTCTTTCTAAAGTTATTTCCCGTGGCCAGTTCGAACGAAGAGAATTATTTTTTGAGAACATAATTTAATTGTGTTTTTACTAAAAATAAATAATCAAGAGATTTTATTTTAAATGCTAACTTACGTTCTAATGACATGCAATACGTATCATGTCTTTCGTCTTTTGAAATATGAAAAAAGTAAACTCACGCGCCTTGAACGGCGCATAGAGGATGTGAATGTATCACTCCACATATTCTCGACCAACGGTACGTGGTGAGGTGTGGTCGTCATTTTAAATATACACAATATATTCAAATCTGAGCAAAAACACTAGAGGTGCAAAAAGTTCAGCCAAGTTCTGTAGCTCTAAAAAGTGGTGAAATAGAAGACGGGTGGGCCAAGTTCCTTGGCGACAGCATGTAAGAGGAACACTGGAATTTGGCGCCAAGTGGCAAGATTCATAATGTTCGACTTCAAGCCTTAGGTTGGTGGTGGTGGGCATGGTGGGTTTTGGGGCCACCACTAGCCTTATGGTTTGAAGATCATGAATCTTGCCACCTCGCGCCAAGTTTAAGTGTTTCTCTTACATGCTGTCGCCAAGGAACTTGGTTCATCCGTCCTCCATATTTCACCACTTTTTTTTAGGGCTGAAGAACTTGGCTGAACGTTTTGCACCTCTGGTGATTTTGCATGGATTTCTCAGCGTTTTGTAAGTGTACAATATATATATATGTATATATTTGCTTCGCTGGGGGTGCTGCCTCCAGTATCACATGGCGAGCTGCACCCACAACTTGTGGAGTTTTGGAGGACTGCCGTCACTTTATCGCAACCAGACTCTCCAGGGGACTGCGCCCCCATGATGCAGGTCTTCCCTATACTCCCGGTGGTTTGCCCCATTTATTGTAACCTACTCGTGATGGTACACCTTCATACCAAATTTCGTTTCTCTAGCTTCAGTGATTTGGAAGATGGGTTTTGGGCGGCCATTTTGGATTAAAGATGGAGACATTTTTAATATTAAGGTACGGTCAGGTAAGGTAAGGTCAGGTACGGTTACGTATCTTTTATTCTTTCAAAATATATTTATATTTTCATTTTTATTAATAATTGATTTCTTGCATTTTTCGTAGATTACACTACTCAACAAGATTTTGGCACAGAAATTAGAATACCTGATTCTAATAGAACTTTTCACGTAGAATTCAAATATGTAATCAGTTTTTCTCCATCACCCACCATTTTCCCGTGACACCCACGTGACCTTGAAAAATGGGTTATTTCAGAAATTTGTTATTTACGTGCAGATAATCACATGTAACTTCCACGGTAATTACAATGTAAGCACGGTTTTTACCTCATTGGATTAGCAATGAAACAAACTTTACAATTATGTATACATCGTGTCGCCATTTTCTATATGAGGGAAATTTTTAGAGGGATTTTGTGGGAAATTCCCTCCAAAAAGTAGTTTATGAGAATGTTTTTGTCTCATGTCACTATTCGTATAGCGATAGAGAAACTGGAATTGCACCAAAAGATAGATTTATGTCTACTCAATAAATCTTGTTAATTTCATGTGAATCGCGTTATTCTATCTAGAGATATAAATAGTTGTTTCTATTTACAGGTTTAAATGCAAGGTGTTCAGCAAAGATAGTAACCTAACGTTAACGTATTGTTGTTTGCACATACATTGACACACAGGTACAAGCACAAATACACACAAGCACACACAATGCACGATTGCTTTCTGTGGAAAATTAGTTAATTTTTACGATTTTGACCTGCCAACAATGAATTAAAAATCTGGAAAGAACAGCGAAAAAAATAATTCGCTGAATTCCATTATCACTTTCGAGACAAGACAATTAGTATCGCGTGGTGATGCACTGAGTTAGATTGCGTTCTGTGCTGCTTTGTGAATTATGAAGCGTAGGTTCGTGAGTGTATGTGTGTGATACCGTACAGGATACAAGATGCCGAGGAAGTGTGTAAATCACCCGGACAATTTCTGTTATGTATGTGGGGAGCTGACATTTAAATCGCAACGTCGATGTTTCACTCCACTTGTGAGGAAGTGTTATCAGTTACAGTATTTTGGTTGCAGCGTAGGAGACCAAGATAAGAACTGGGCTCCTCACTACATTTGTTGTACTTGCGTGAAACGTCTGACTGGGTGGGCAAATGGTAAACGGAACATGAACTTCGGCGTACCCATGATCTGGAGAGAACCAAAAGATCATTCTTCGGACTGCTACTTTTGAATGACACAGATAAAAGGAATAACCAGTAAATCTAAGCACACAGTGCAGTACCCTAATTTGTCATCAGCAATTAGGCCAATTCCACACAATGCAGAATTACCAGTACCACAACCTCCAGCTCATCTTACTGAAGATGAAGATTACGTTCTTGAGGCAACAGCTGGAGTACAACATGAAGAGGAAGATGATCCTACATATGTAGGAAGCACATCTACATTCGAGCCCCATCTGATAACTCAGGGTGAACTAAATTACCTTGTTCGAGATTTAAAACTCTCCAAAATAGAGGCAGAACTTCTTGCTTCTAGACTTAAAGGCTGGAATCTGCTCCATCGTGACACTAAAGTCTGTGTTTTTTGAAACCGTTATGCAGAGTTTCAGAACTACTATTGTAAAGAAAATGATTTAGTTTATTGTACCAATGTTGGTGCTGTCATGTATACACTCGGACATGAACATGTAAGTACAGAGTGGAGATTGTTTATTGACTCTTCAAAAACTAGTTTGAAGGCAGTCCTTTTGCACAATGGCAACGAATTTTCTTCAGTGCCTTTGGTTTATGCAACTAACATGGAGGAAACCTATGAAAACATCAAAATATTGTTAGAAAGAATTCAGTATGAGAAATACAAGTGGATCGTTTGCTGTGATTTAAAAGTCATTTCTTTGTTAATGAGTTTGCAGCTTGGTTATACGAAATATTGTTGTTTCCTGTGCTAATGGGACAGCAGGAACAAAGCGGAACATTACATCAAAAAGGATTGGCCAAAGCGTGAATTAACTCCTGGACAGAAGAATATTGTTTATTCCTCACTGGTGAGCCCTGGTAAGATAATTCTACCTCCTCTCCATATAAAATTGGGGTTTTTCAAAAATTTTGTTAAGGTAATGGACAAAAATAATGCAGGATTTTGTTATCTAAAGGAAACATTTCCTCGGGTTAGTGACGCTAAAATCAAGGAAGGGATTTTTGTAGGCCCCCAAATAAGATGTTTGATTTGTGACAAAAAAAATTGAGGATCTCTTAACTCCGGTTGAAAAAGCAGCTTGGTGTTCATTCAAAAGTTTAACAGAGAATTTTTTAAGAAACCATAAGGCCCCAAACTATCGTGAAATTGTGAGTGATTTCCTGCAATCATTCAAAGAAATGGGTTGCAACATGTCCCTTAAAGTCCATTTCCTAGACTCCCACCTGGATTTATTTCCTGAAAATCTCGGTGCGGTTAGTGATGAAAGTGGGGAACGTTTCCATCAGGACATTTCCGCCATGGAGAAGAGGTACCAGGGACAGTGGAGTTCACAAATGCTAGCAGATTACTGTTGGACGCTCAAGAGAGATGTTCCAGAAGCCAAACAGAAGAAAGTCGACAACTAAAACATCTTAGTTAAGTTTAGTGTTCATTTGTTAACCCTTAACACTTCTTTGGTAAAGTACATATGTGGCAAGCTTTGTTTAGTTTAGTTTAACAACAGAAACAACTATTTATATCTCTAGATAGAATAACGCGATTCACATGAAATTAACAAGATTTATTGAGAAGATATAAATCTATATTTTGGTGCAATTCCAGTTTCTGTATCACTATATGAATAGTGACATGAGACAAAAATATTCTCATAAACTACTTTTTGGAGGGAATTTCCCACAAAATCCCTCTAAAAATTCCCTCATATAAAAATTGCGACACGGTGTATATATACATCATTGTAAAGTGTGTTTCATTGCGAATCCAATGAGGTATAAACCGTGCTTACATTGTAATTACCGTGGAAGTTGCATGTGATTATCTGCACGTAAATAACAAATTTCTGAAAATAACCCATTTTTCAAGGTCACGTGGGTGTCACGGGAAAATGGTGGGTGATGGAGAAAAACTGATTACATATTTGAATTCTACGTGAAAAGTTCTATTAGAATCAGGTATTTTCTCCCGTGTGCCAGAGAAAAAGTTTTTTTTTGTCGACTAGTGTTATCTTAAATTAGTGACCATGGGTTCGTTAGGTAAGGTCAAGTGCGGTTATGTATCTTTACACTTTCCATTCTCAAATGCCGAGTGCGAGACGCTCGTTTTGTAAGCGCCCATAAGAGCAATGGAATTAGCTACACAACTGTAGCCCGTTGCTACGGATGACTGTGAACGCGACGTAAGTCCTTTCAGAAAATATATATAAAGATACTTTCCATGATATCACTCCATGTGTTCTCCAAGTCAGATAAATGTTTTATTCGTAATCGGTGTTCAGGGGGTATTACTCCCCAGAATGATTCAATCACCCCAATTAAAAACATTTTTTTTGGGTAAAAACAAGGGATAATATCCGTTGTTCTGCTAGAATTACCACCTCTCTACTCTAAAGATCTAAAACACACAACCCTAGAGCACTTCTTCTGATAGAAACACTGTTCATAATACTCATTTCACTCTATAATTATATGTTTGTAATCAAATTGATTGGGCCGAACTGAAATTTTTTATTTTGTTTTCAATGGTTTCTTTTAAAAATAAGATTAAGTAAATTATTCTACAAACGTTTTTTGTTAATAATTTTTGACGTGACATCTTCATGTTCGCATTTGCGATGTAATAAATTTTGCGTCAGAATTAAGCAATCCCAACTGAAATATCACGACTCTCTCGAGCCTGCAAATTAATAACATAGGGATTGGGATAAGATAAAGATAAAATGAATTTTATGTACAAAGAGGTTTCTACCAATTAGAAAATTTACAAATGGAATAGAATGTTAACAGCACTTTTTCGTATGACCATCGCTAACCTCGTCTCTTCGGACGCACCATGCCCCCCTTGTACACCTCGGTTCGCTCGGTGTGCATCCAGCCCTAGTTTATTTATGTACATCCTAGCTTACAGTAGCTTTTATTTGGTAGAACCGTCTGGGCGAGTAATACCAAAGCAATTATTAACAATAAATATGAATATATAAAAATATGTTTTGAAAGAAAAAAAGAAGAAAAAATCTTGCCTCCGCCGAGATTCGACCTGCGATTTTATTTAGTAAGCCAACGTCTTACCACTGCACCACGCTACGAGCTTGCTAGCGGTGGTTTGACCGTTGTATTTACAATGACGTGTTACATAAGATGTCCAGTCACGTCCCTTATCCCCAATCCCTGTGCTCAACTGATTACGTACCTCCTTGTTAATTTGTAGCGCAGAGAAAGTCCTGAAATATCCGCCCCTTGCTTTTAACAGGTAATCACCACCACTGATTTAAAAGATTAATTTCGAAGCTGTATTGCAACCTTAAGAAATATGTCGGATACATGAGAATTTCCTTGTTCCAACAATGTTTGCAAACAAACATAATGTTAACTTTTTACATATCATCTGTTAAATTAAATCAACAGAAAACGAAAATAAACCAATTAAAAAGAAAATGTAAAATCATTCAAAATTACAACACAAAAAACGTAAATGCAAGATTTAAAGTAACGTCAGGACTGCATTCGAAGCTACATCGCTTTATCAAGTTTCAAAGTGCTTGCTTAAGACAGTGTCATCTAGTAATAAAACTAGCGTCTCATAATAGAAAGTCCTATTTTGGAAAGTCTGAAAAAACACGATTTAATCGCATGTACAATAAACAAAAACACAGTATCTGACCTTACCTGACCTCCATGCGCCCTTGGTCACTAATTTTATTAAATTTCCTAGTGCGTGCATATATATATATATATATATATATATATGAAAAAAAGAAATGTTATTTTTCTCTAAAAATGCAAAGAAAACCACAACGGAATTCGATCGCTCGTTCTACGTATTAGCTTTCCGACATGCTACCAATACGGCAAATTTCAAATTGAAAATCAGCCGCTTGTAAGTCTTATTTACGGTTAAGGAGTAATGCGCTTGCGCGAGAATGGCACTTTTTGTATTGAGACACTACTATAATAAACGGACAAACGTCTTCGAGAGTTGCAATTGAAAACGAGTAACTGTGTTTCTCCATGTCCTTTACTCCAAATTGGAGGTGAATGTTTTTGCATTTTGTTCAACATTAAACTGGGTTACTCCTACGGTTCCAGGTAATCGTAGATTTTCTTTCTTTTAATTTGATGTTTGGACAGATTTAAAAAATACATGATTGACCCTAAGTAAGTAACGAACAAATTAACCTAAGTAAGTAATAATTTACAAACTAATGATATACTATAGTGCCAATGCAAGTAGAACAATAGCTTATAGGTGAAGAATAATGTGATTTTCTAAACATCTTTAAGTATTTGCTTGCAAAAAAAGAAAAAGAGAAAATAGGAGGTACTTGTTGGAATCAAACTCGGAACCTTTAGCACAGGAAGCGAGGTCGTTAACCACTCCTCCACACCAACCCTTATGGACGAAGTTTCTTATCACAGATTCCAGTAATTTCTACATATTGAGCTTGTTTTATTTTTTGTATTATTATCAAACAGAACTTCTTAGGCCTACCTTTGTCTTATCTTGCATTACTATGTCCTACACGTATGTGAAGTATTCTTGAAAATTCAAAGAAAGCACAGCTATAAAACTAATGTTAGTACGAATGACTGAAAGTGTGATGTGACGACGGACTTGTATAATGCAACTTACGTAGTACCAAAATAATAATAACATGACTTTTAAAAATAAACTATTCCCGAGAATTGTGTAAGGTGTCAAAAATGTAACCTGAATGGTGTCAGGTAACATTTCCTATCGTAATGATTTTCTTAAGCAAGTAATTCCAGTAATATGAGCATTAGCACTGTAAAATATTTCATAATTGGAAAATTCGATTAGAGTGCCGCCAGCAATTGAGATTTACTTTATTGAAAGATAGTACTTTTATTACCTTATTTTAATTATAAAATATGATCACTCTCCAAAAGACGTTTGTGGAATGAAGATAATGATATTACAGTCAAATTAGTGTTTATTTCAGTAAAGTCTCTCCGGGAAAAAGGGGTAATTTTACAGAACAATAATTTTAGTTACATTCTGACTCACCATATTTATATTTTACAAAAGCCATAAATTAAAGAATTAGTTATAATGTCCTCCTCCTCCCAGGAATTAGGATATATCAGTTTATATATTGGTATACCCTTCAACATCTTGATTGTAAACGTCCAGACGCTAAGTCCGAAAATCTATGCAATGTGGTAACAAAATAGTCACCAACTAGGGGGAAAAAAGCTAAACATTTTGTCTGATACCGGTACGAAGAGTATGAGGTAGAAGTAGATAAAAACTAACAAAACCGTAGAATAATATATTTATATCATTAATCTTCTCAAATCCAACAGAAAAACTGGAAGTCACTCTTCTGCCACAAAATTTACAGTAGGAAGTTCAATTATGTTACTTTGGTGTTGCGTATTAATGGCTGAGGTCGTTGAAGTAGACAGCAAACAACGATTTAAATATAATCTTCTTTGATGAAAAACAAAATCATCGATAAATATGAACAGGAAAGAAAGGAAAGTATTGATTTAGGGAAAAGAAAACCACTACTAAGTATTCTCACGGCGAGTGTCTCTCGATATAGTATAAGGATACTTGCATTGCAATATTTTCACTTTAGAATATTTTCATTGAAATACTTCTAGATGATTTTCAGAATATAGCCAGAAACAAAGAAATAATTTCTGTGAAATGTGAAGGGGGAACTATTATTTTTCTTCTGCCAAGGGCATGGACGTTCTGTCCAGATGACTGAGAGGGACGGACAATGATTTAGAAAGAGAATTTCCCCAGACTTAATTTACTAACCATCCTGGCTTTCTGAGGCAAAGAAGAAGGAAAATTTTAATCAGAACTTTAAAAGTCCGGCTTCCATAATGGCAGTCTGACACTATATTGACTGATAAATTTGTAAGAGTACTCTAGCATTAAAGTGATGATTTGTGATTCTACAATTTATGCAAAGAAAGAAATCTCAGTCAATGGATTCAATTAATTTTGTTTTAACAAGTAATTAAACATATTCCATAAATTTTATATGACGTCCTCCTTTTAAAAATATTTAAAACTGTATGCTATCTGAATTAATGTGATGGTGAAAAGTTTTCGGCGCGAATACTGTGCTCCATACTGTGTTTGAATCGAGTATAAATTTCATATCGAGATTAGCTTCCAATATTCTCACCTCGGCATTGGATTTACTTTATTGAAATATAATACGTTTATAAACAATGATAAATATCACATAAAAACATTTCTACGTCTGCTACGTCAGTAACCAGAGTAACAAATGCATTCTAAAACTCAGAATCCGCTTTGTTTACTAACAAGAGATTGCACGGTCTGGGAATCGTAGTTTTGGACCAGATTTTATGTGATAATAGTGTACTCCTTCAGGTATTAATATAAGAAGATACTAGGGGTAGTATTCATCCAGTTGAGAGTAAACATGGATGAAAATTTACGTAACACATTTCTTATGGCATAAAATGTTTCTATCTATCGTCGGCCCGGCTGATGAAGCGAGGAAGTGCTTGGCTCACAAGAGAGAAATTACAGCTTCGAGTCTCGTCGGCGCATGATTTTTTTATCAATTTTCTTGTTTACCAGGATTTTTATCATTTCATGTCTTGTAATAAAAATGAATTAAAATGAAGAAAACTATAACTGCAAAACACTTTATTGTTACAAAGACGATCATGTTGAAGGGCTAACAGACTTATGCGGAAAAATTGTTTCACGAAAGTAGTTGAATACGGCTACGGTGTGAACAATAATAAGATAAGTCTTGTAATGGATTTCCACGGAGATTCTATTAAAATACAGTTGATAGCGCATGACCAACTGTCAGCTCCGATCTTTGGTAATATGATCAGATAGCCTGGTGAATGCAAACTGGCTTCATCTTGCCTAGGATAGAATGCTATGGCGAACGTTTGTTACTGCGGCGATGAACTTGCGAGTTTCGTAAGCCATAAATAAAGGTAAAAAAGAAGAATGAAAAAATATGCTCCCGACGAGACTCGAACCATTAATTTCTGGCTCTCCAGCCGAGCACTTTACCGCTACATCCAAGAGGATCGATGAACATTTTACGGTGTAAGACATGTTAAGTAAACTCTGACCAATCTATACTCGTAACTGGACGAATAGTGCGCCTGAGTATTTTCTTATATGATGGCCTGATGAGTACTATCATGGCCAAAATAATGTTCACATGACTTTATTATACACGATTTTTCTCCAAGCCTAGAAGATAGGCCAGCCAGCTGACGTAGACGGGGCGATGTGTGGTTCTGAGAGTGTGTGCGTGAACGAGCAAGGGTTGGATATTTTTTTCTTTAAGAGAAATCATTATCGCACGTCCTGGCTTCTGGAAAGATATTTATGGT
>JAGDQP010003036.1:0-97922 GCA_022664845.1 Lepisma saccharinum
GATACGAAATTTGGCATAAAGGTGTATTAACAAGAGTAGTTTAGGAATAATTTACATTTTTGAAAAAGTTGTTAACTTGGATCAAAATGGCCGCACAAAAACTTTTTCCACACCATTCGAGCTATAGAAACGAAATTTGGTATGAAGGTGTACCATCACAAGTAGGTAACGGCAATGTAAGAAAACTTTTTAAAAATCGCTTTCTTTAATTCAACATAGCCGCCCAAATACCATTTTCCAAACCACTGAAGCTAGAGAAACGAAATTTGGTATGAAGGTGTACCATCACGAAAATGTTTCAATAAATGGATCAAACCACCGCTATGAGGGTGCAGCCCCCGAGGCGATATGGGAAAAGGTCTGCACAGCATGGGGCGCTGTCCCCAGAAAGTCTGATCACAATAAAGGGGGCGTAACCCTAAAAATTTGAAGTTGGGGCGCACACGGAATTCTGGGGCAGCACACCCAGCGAGGCGAACCTAGTATATATATACACGTATAAAAAGCTGTGAAATCCGAGCAAAACATCAGGTGATGTTCGAGCCTTAGGGTTGGTGGTGGTGGATTTTAGGGCCGCCAGCAGGAAGCAAATTTGCTGTATCATCACAAGTAGGTTACAATAAATATGGCAAAGCTTCCCTATGTTTCAATAAATATTTCATTCCCATGGGTGGTGGGTATGGGAAAAAATCTGCAACATGGAAGCACAGTGTCCTGGAGAGTGGTTACGATAAAGGGGCGTAAGTACCCAAAAACTCGAAGTTAAGGCCGCAGCCAGCTACGGGGGACGAGGACCTAAACGAGGCCGAGAGAGCGAGTATATATATTATACACCTACAAAAAGCTGTGAAATCCGAACAAAAACACCAGAGGTGCAAAAAGTGGAGCCAAGTTCTTTAGCCCTAAAAAGGTGTGAAATGGGAGACGGATGAGCCAAGTTCCTTGGTGACAGCATGTAACAGGAACAAAGGAACTTGGCGCGAAGTGGCAAGGTTCATGATTCTCAAGCTATAAGGGTGGTGGGGATCCTAAAACCCACTACGTCCACCGCCACCAAACTTAAGGCTGTTGCCAGCTCGCGCCAAGTTCCTTTGTTCCTGTTACATGCTGTCACCAAGGAACTTGGCTCATCCGTCTCCCATTTCACACCTTTTTAGGGCTAAAGAACTTGGCTCCACTTTTTGCACCTCTGGTGTTTTTGTTCGGATACCTAGATTACCACAACGCATTTACATAATACATATTCTCAACAGGCAATACTCTGATCTCATTAACATATTTGTACGCAAATTATTTAATATAAATATCGTGCATATTAAATAACACATTGAATCCCAATGAAAAATTAATGTCTATTTTCACTCATACTTCCCCCTTATTAGAACAGACTTTAGTGATGTCGGCTTACAGAGAAATAACCCACATTAGTAATTAAGTACGCATTTCTTTCTGTATTTCAGGAAATTTCTTGTCTCATCGCTAGATGCCTCAGGTCAATAGCTTATTTCTTTAAACATTCTCATAAATTCAAGTTTATGATGTGTTTGTACTGTCATATTTTAGCTAACAAGAAATGCTGAACCAAGCAGAGAATTTTAGTTTATCAAGGTCATTATGAAAATAAGCTATTTATCTCAGAGACATCTAGCATCGAGGTAAGAAATTTCTTTAAAATCAAAAAAAAATTACGCGTACATATTTTTAAATGGTGGCTAATTCTCTGTGGTAGTATCCAAACACCGCTTAAGCAATGTTTACGACCGAGATTGCCTAAAATAATTGGTAAACCAGTAAAGAGGTATGCTGTTAATATTGCATATTCTTTTCCTAAATGACTAAACTAATCTTATTCTAAAAATCACAGGTGCTTGGGATTCACGCAAATACACCCTAGATGATTTGTACCGATATATTATAATGATGATGGAGTTAGGAGTTTGTGAACCAATCACCCAAGTCAATGGCGGTGTCTGCATTTTGGATTTAAAAGGAATGTCTTTGAGTCAAGTATTGTGTCTTTCACCTAGCTTTGCCAAGCGGTGCGTTGACACTTTACAGGTAAGATTTTTTAGTGCTTTCGGTCAGGAAGAAGGAAACAAATTTAAAGTTAAATTAAATTGTATGGAGATTATTCCTTTCTCACATTTTTTTTTAATTGTGCATTAAATCTCGACATAGTCAATATTCATGTTTATAGACGTAACCAATTTGTGAAAAAGTACCACCTGTAAATGATTTACACTTGAGAACAGAAATTAGTACGCGGTTAGTTGAATTCTTATTTCATTATATCCAAATAGAAAGTATGCCTATTCAATCATATAAAGGTCTCCAAACGCTAGCGCAGATTCACGCACCAAGCTGTAGAACCAAAGAGATAGAAAAATATCAATGAAATTAATAAAATGTTCAAGGCTGAATGCTAATAATAGTTTGCTACATTTCTATTTTAAATTTGGTAGAGCATTTCTATGGCTAATCAAAAGTAAGTATATACTGTAAACTGTTATATTGTTTACGTGTAACTTTGCTTACATTATTGACGAAAAACGAACATGGAACGAAACAGATCATGTGTTACCAATAGGTTGATTTAACGTACTTTGAAATATACTTTACTTTGTAGGTCCCGTCGTTAGGACGTCATCTTTATACGATGGAAAATAGTGGTAAACCGCCATCGATTTTCCTTGCCCACAGACCTTCGTGTCGTACATAGATCTGCCTCCGGTCAGGAAACCCCTCATCATCATTACATAAAAAATGAATAGTCATTCTAGAGTTACGATAATTAGGAAATTTTATTGTATTATGTGTCAATATAAAAAAGTTTTAAAATGTAAAATATGTATTTTTTAAAATACATTTTCATTTATCAATTTCAGGGCTCATTTCCTATGAGAATCAAGGGATACCACGTCATTAATCAATCTACGTTATTCAGCATGGCATTCAACATTTTCAAACCATTTTTGACGGAGAAACTAAAGAATAGGGTAAGTTAAGAGAACGGTATGTTTGTAGGAGAAAAATAATTATCTTTTAACTGGTAAAAATCTATAGCCTAGTAAATAGGTTAGGCCTCACGTTTCTCCTGATCAAAATTTGTTTTATGTCCCTTAAGAGAGCAAAACGTTAGTCAAAAATCATGACGCATGTGCTGTGCTGCAAATGTAAAGCGAAACATGATTTTGTGGTCATTGCGGACATCATCGATTTGGATGGCTTTGATGCTGAGAGTAGTTTTAAGACTTTCTATTTGATGTAGCCTACACTTGGAAAACAGGGGAACAGTTTAATTTTCGCACCACATTCATGTGGAGACTTTTTAATTGGGATTCCGCGTACACTAGGGTGCATCAAATCCCCCACTATCAACAAAGTGACTTATCCCTATTTTTAAAAATTTCATTTGGCATCTATCCAATTTTTATAAGAATCCAAATATATTTAGGGGATCCACCAAAGGCGTGAAGTTTTGAAAAATAACGTAAATAGCTGAACTACTGCTCAGTAGGTGTCTTATCCACCGCCTAAAGTCTAATTTATAACTTAAGATCGAAACTTTATGCGTTTGTATGCAAATGTTCAACGAGTTATCAAACTTAATGATTACTCTTTTCTAAATTTCTGTCCTCTAACGACGAAAAAATGAACTTATTCCAAATCATGTATGGATCCCACAATAGTGCATAAAATCAAGCTAAATAAAATCAAGATCAGTGAATATGAGTAAAAGTGAGCGAGTGTGTGACCGCTGGAAACCAGCGGTGTCCTGGTAGGTGCCTTGCTGCAGGAACCCGGCAGCAAGAGACGCTCAAGTTGTAGTGTGCGTGTGTGTGAGTGGTGACGGGAAGCCAAATAAAATAGAAGATAAAAACAATAAACCGAAAAGTAAAACTAAAAACAGAAACTAAATGTGAGTGACCTGGAATCCGGGACACAAGAATTTTTAAATATATTAGCCATTAAGTGTTGTGTGTATGATGTGTATGTAACTTGAGGAACAAGACTAACTGCATGAGAAAAGAAGGAAGGAAACCAGGAATGGAAACACAGAACGGACCAGCAAATACTTTGTGAAAAAATACCAGTAATACTTATGTTGCAGTCCAACTTCTTCTCCCTCCCCACTTTTCTTATCGTTGCAGAAAAAGAAGAAGAAGCTATCTTGAGTCGACGTCTATGTTGTGCTGTCCTTATGTGTGTGTTGTTCTATGTTTTAAATGTTTTTTTGTATACAATTGCAAATAAAAGATAATGGTAGGGCATCCCCCCAAGAAAAGTTCAAAAATCAGGAACAAAGACCAGGAGAACATTCTGGACGCCTCCTTCAAAGTTCGTCCCGCACCACCCGAAGTCAAAACTGAGGGGGAAAAGGAGCTTCTCGGACTGTCGGAACATCGGCAATCCGCGAATCTCTAGGGACTACCTGTCCCAAAATGGGAAGAGCGAACAACTGCTCGTGCTGCACGCACTTGAAAGTGCACAACCCATTTTGTGCAAAGAATGCATAGAGACAGGAGACAGGGGTGGAAGGTGGGCTCCCAAAATGAAAAGAAAAATGATCATTTTTTTTGTAACGGGATTGTCCTGCTTATACTTAAAACCTACAAAAAATCAATAATTAAAATTACACCATTCGCGTGTCCCAGTTAAAATAAATTAAAACAGTCGGAGAAACTTTATTTAAGATTTAGAATGAGCTGTTTAATACAATTACTAATAAGTTTTTCAGGATTTAAGACTATTAAGTATCAGAGCTCTGGAGATTCCACAGATAACAAATCCGTATAATCAAATTTATATTATAAGCTGTAAACTATAATTAGAGAAAGAAATGGCTGTCTCAGATAACTAGGTACTGGCAGTCTTCTTCTGTATTCGGATTAGAAAGCGTAACCACAAGTGATGATGATATGGTTCAGAGTACAGGCAGATAATGTTAAGTTTCTCTATCAGAGGCTCAGGAGACGAATGAAAGGTGAAATAAAACTTTCACCTATGACCTTCCAACGTAGATATTCTTATTAGAAATCAGAAAATTTAATGTTTTGTAGAATCTATGAAAAACGATCGTTTAGCAACATCCGGATCACACGAGAAGTCCTGCCGAACAAAATCAAGGTATCTAAAGGGTTGTGAAGAAGAAGAAGGAGAGGAGAGTGCAAGAAAGGAGCATGAGGAGATGGTGGCTTCGACTTCAACTATTAAAACTGACGTGTCTGATAATGAAAATGCAACTGTCAGTGAGGCCAAAGAAGCAGCTAATAATGTACCGGAATACAAAATGTTAGCAGAAACACCATCAGCCACCAATACAGTCGCAGGCTTCCTGAGTTCGTACTGGAACAATTGTTTTCATCCCACTGACGACGAAAACTCATTGCGTTGGCAACCCGCTTACAATTTGGCTATTAACAACAGGATATTTACATTGAGATCATGACAAAGTAAGTATATGTTCAAAATCTCTATGTCGCACTACAGTACAGAAGGTTCCGACGAAGGGTTGATCGACAGAAAGTTACTATATATGCGAAGCTATATTTACAGATAATTCAAGGCATATTAAGGTTACAAACTGACCTGAAATTTCCTCTTCTACCCGATCTCGTGGTTACTTTGATTAATTTCCTCTCAACAGCGAATTACTTTCTCACGATTTGATTTCCGTATAGCAAGGACGCACAAATTCTTCTTGAGGATTGCGAATCAAATGTCTTCAAATTGCCTAAGATAAATTAAAACACAGTCAAAACGTCCAATGAAAAAGGACAATTGTGAGAGACGACTACCTCGAGTTTATTGAACTCTGTGCCTTATTCTTCGATGAAGAAGTGTCTCGGACGCCAATTACACTCAAAGAATGGAATGCTGTTCACAAAACTAAATGGATACCAAGTGACTCAATTTTGTTAAAATTATTTCCGCTAGAGATATGCAGACATTGCCTCAGGGCATAATCACTTCTCGGCGACAAGTAACAAAGACCACAGATTTTTCATATATATGTCAATCACGTGTGCATCATCTGGTGGATGACATGAAACTCAGCTGTTGTTACTCCGTGGGATGTTTTGAAGCTGTATTAAAATTTGTCCTTGTACAGTACAAGAACATAAATATATACGTTTTGAGAGTGCGATCTGTACCATTTAACGTCATCTGCAGTATTTAACTGCAAAGGTGGTTCCTCTGACTCTTCAGCAGCACGCTGCATTGCAAATAGAAATTTTATTTTGCCAGTAGACTGCTATTTGTGAGTCCCGTGATTCAACTGCTGAGGCCAAATGAGCGTTTTAGAAAAGGATTTGGAAAGACTCAGTCTCCTAGACAAATCACTATTTCAAATCCAGCCTGCTTTGTTGGACCAGACTCCTGGTTTTCATTTAACGTACTGAAATTCTATCCTGACTTACTTATTGATGAAGTTCCACAATGAAAAGAATTTGCTTCATTTCAGACATCAGTGGTCAATGTGAATGCTTTGATGTGTTATGAATGACTGTTTAGAACGTTGTATTAAGCTTACATAGAATTTTCCACCTTCAATACGCACAAGGAGAGGGATATTTCAAAACATGAACGTTGTTTAACAAGATACAAAAGAAAAACCGAGTTTGCGTAAGAGACCAATATAGAAGAGTTGATGAGAAATATCCCTGAGAGATATTTCAAGTCATGTTTATGTAAAACAAAACCTTAATTCCCAAAATATTGTTAAAAATTATTGATCTCATGGGCATCTTGGAAACAATTTACTTCTAATTTATCCCCCCCAAAAATATTAAAATGGTTATATCACTCAATAGATGTAATTTTTATACATTTTATTCCTACTTACCTTAACTTTAATTGTTAATTACATTTCAATAAGTTAATGTTTTAAATTTTAATTCCGGTTCTCCCTACTCACTTTGGAAATGCTGGTGATCCCCATAAGTATTCGCAAATTTCGCTGAAATTTTGCGTGAAATTTCCAATTAGTAAATGGAAAAAATCTGACGTGGGGACAGCAAGCCACGATTAATTTTATGAAATCATGGTAGGTTTGATGTACCCTAACGTACACGCACAGAAGAATTTTAATTGGCATGCCATTTTATATTCAGACCTTTAAGTTAGTAAGATTGGAACGAGTCAGTGAGGTTGTGGGAAACCTTTGTCTGACATTTTCTCTCTTCGAGTAAACCGTCAAACTGTTTAGTCCTGACTGGCTGTAGCCAAAAGCTTATTGTTACATATATACAGTACGAAACGAAGGCAACATTAATGTCCTAGAATCGCCCATTAAAAATAAAAGTGTACGCAAAAAGAAAGGGACGAGAGACTATAAAGAAGGTGCAGTCTTCATCTGAATGCCACTAATTTTTTATGAGTTTTGGTAATAGTTTTTTTTTTCTTATTTGCAAAGCTTTGTTAGGACTTTGCATTTTTTTTTTCGAATGACACATTTCTCTTTGTTATCTGGAATATTCTAGCCTGTTTGGTCCAGTGTGTTACCAAAATTTGAGAATGCAGTTTCCGTTTTGGAAAGTTCAGATATCGCTTTCATCCGTAACTTTCCCCAGCGTTGTTTAAAAATATATATTCCACCCAATTTATTTCGTAACCGAGTAGTATATTTGAAAAATATCCAAAATTGAAGTACACACTGGAAACAGCATTTAGTTCGATGTTCTATCCATATACAATTCGATGAATTTTTACCGTTGGAAGACATCTTTTAGAAGCTTCAGAACGGAGTAGTAGCAACTATACTCGGATCGCCTTACGATGCGTCCTCTCACGTCTTAAAATCACATGACTTCGCTGTTGCAAATTATATTTGCTAAAAGGATGAAGTTGTCCTTATTGAACAGTCGGTCAAGCTTTTTTCTCTGGTTACTTTAATTCGTAACAATGTACTTTTATATTAACCTATATTATTAAGGGAACGTATTTAAATAGGCCATAAAAATTGTTGCATGCTCTTATTTACCACATGTGACATCATTGAAATATGGATTTAATACAAATTCTACTTTTCAAGAATATTGCATGAAATTCAGACACACACATGAAAGACACTAGGGCTAAATCCAAGTAGGTTTTACTGCCTTTTTTGTTATATGTCGATTATTCAAATTTGGGCGCAGTTAAGCAGAAAATAACCTTCACAAAGTAAAGTTTGTTTCGTACTTCAACAATGTATATCATCAGTCTTTACGTTTCTAGTAACATTTCTTTAAGGCTAATGATATACATTGTTGAAGTACGAAACAAACTTTACTTTGTGAAGGTTATTTTCTGTTTAACTGCGCCCAAATTTAAATAATCGACGTAAAACAAAAAAGGCGGGAAAGCCTACTTAGATTAAACCTTTATAAGTTGTGTTTGAAACATTTTTTTAAAAAAAAAAGATACTTTTGGTATAGGATCTGCACGAGGAAGGAATATTCTATTCAATTAACATAAATTATTAATTACCAATAAGTATTGAAATATTTTTGTAATTAATGAAATTGGGTTGGTATATAAATGAGATCCAAAGATTATTAATTAACATTGTATACTGTTACTGATTTTCAGATACACCTACATGGATCGAACTACGACGCACTTCACAAGTATGTACCAAGAAAATGTCTCACTGAAATACTTGCAGGAACATTACCCTCTACAAATCCTAGAAGACTGATTCAAGTTCTACAGGAAAATTCCAAACTATTTGACGGTATGTTGCTTCCAAACTATTATTAATATTATTTTAACTCTTTTGTTAAATCTGCAGGATTTCCTGACTGTGAGACTTTCTGCGAATTCCCCTCAATTTCCCCAGGTAAATGCTAAATGTAGCATCTAAACTAATATAAGGTCTTGGCCACTTCCTTAAATATTTGTTTTCTCAGAATACTTGCCGAAGAACGTGATTCCTCAGAATTGTGGCGGTATGTTTAATCCAGAGAAAAGTCAATTAAAAAGAGATATGACAAAGGAGATTCATATCTACATCGAAATATATCCAAAGCGAAATTTCCATAAACACTTGGCTAAGACAGTTAGCTCCAGTTGTACGTTCATCGATTATTCAAACTCGCCTAAAGCGGAAAATTATTCAAGGCAGAAATTTACTTTAGTCCCACCTGTATCTTTAAATAAATAATTTCAACTTGCATAATACAGTAATTTGTCCTACCTTAAAAAAATATTAGTTCAAATTTGCACAAAAGCAGAAACTTTAACTTATTTGGAAGAAAACGTCGTCGGTTCAGATTTCAATCTGAACAGGTTTTCTATGTATTTAATTTCTTATATTTTTCTTTCGCCAAACAGCTGTGAGCCAAAGCCTAAGGGATGACGTTCCTCAGTGAGCGCTCTTGTAATGGAAGAGAATATAGCTACCAGGTATCTTTATCTACGTACTAAATCTCACGAACCTACTGGAACTGACGTGCTTGCTCGTACAGCTTGGTCAATATCGCTGATAGTAGGATTGAACCTTTGTCTTTCCGCAACAGTGATCATAAGTACGTGACTAACTAGTCCACGGGGGCTGAGTATTCGTCATATCTTCATCTGAAAATAATATTAGTATTTAAACCTTCTGAATATTATGAGACTCTCACTTAACAAGAGTAACAGCTTGGAAGAAAACTTCTCATATTGTAGTGTAGAGGGCACCACATACTTCGCTCTTTAATTTTGCCCTATTCCTCATTACTGCCATCTACCAAGCGCATTTCTAAATACATTTTTTTTCGTCAGCGAAACACTTACCAGTAAATAGTCAGTATAGGTATTTTTTTATACACTGTGTTAAATTTCCTTTCAATACGTTTACACTTCTCACACGAAATACTCTCCGCGCTTTCCTCTGTAAACTACAAGAAGCGATGAGGTGAGGAATGCTTTTGGAAATTACTGAAATATCTTAAAATACTTTTAGAAACATTTAATTTTACTTTCTCAGCCCCGTTCGAATGGTTCATTTATTAAATCCAATGAATGCAAACAGGAAGATTACGAAGAATTAAGTAGTAGGGCCTATGTAAACGTTATTCAGGAGGGTTGGTAGCACTATGTAATAAAGTTCAAGATTTAAAAAAAAAAAGATTGTTTCTTTATGAAATGGAAACTTGAGTTTCATTTCGGATTTTTTATGGACAATATTAACAATTTCATGTGTTTAGCTAGATATAAATGTGTATTTTAGGTTCGGTTAGGTTGCTATATATGAGAAATAAAATACCAGAACCCAGCGCTGCCGATTTGCTCTTGTTAGAATTACAAGGATCAAGTTAAAAAGACAAGATAAGATAACTATTAAGACATCCGTTTCCACATAATTTATAATAACACACGCTGAAGTCAATTAAGGGTTAATTAGTGCATGTGAAGTCCGCCAGCAAGCAGTAACGTAAGTACTGATTCCTTTTATTCAAATGTTATGTTTTATATTATCCACTAGCTTGTTTTATACCTTCTAATAAAATTTATAAGTATTGTAAGAAGGATTAGATATTAACAGGAAATGCCGATTAACTATTGTATAATTTTTCAGATAAATTATGCTCCTCATCTTCTACATATACTTTTCTTTAATAAAATATATTACAAAAATATAGAAGCAAATAAAATACAAAATTACAGTTTGCGATTATTAAAACTGAATAGGTGTGAAATATAATAAACCTTTTTATACTTTTGTAATATTATATAGTAATCAAGCAAACGAACCATACGACTAGATCTTTTTTGTAGTATTGACACTAGGCATGTGTCAATACTACAAAATTACATTGGAATTAGGAACCAAATCTCGAGTATAGTACTAGTTTTTTCCTCTTTTATCAGTTTCAGCGCATACATCGTTGACCTCATCACAAGGTGTCGTATCTCATTGTTTCAAACTTTTCAGGAGAGCAATTTAAAGAAAAGTACCTCCATATACTTCCGAATGTTCTTGTAACCTATTTTTGATAATGACTTTTGAACGGCTTATCATTCAGCTACGTCGATTTGAGACAAGATAATAATAATACACAAAATGCCATATTCTGACGGTCTTAAAACGGTCAAATTTTGAGATACGACACTTTGTGATGAGGTCGACGAGATGTTTGAACGAAATGAACTCTTCTTAAATCTGTCCATTTCTTTATCTTCAAGTTCGCACATTACATGTAGAAACATAACGTTATATACGCCATTTCTTGCTACAAATGAATGAGCATGTGTTTAATGGAATAGTTTACGTTGCTTTGTAATAACTTCCTCTTGTTCATTTTTATGTTAAATTTCTGTCTTCTTACTGTAACTCAATACGTTACATGTCCGCAAATCTTGTATGGTTAAGGCCTCCTGTTAGTAGAGAGATTAACGCGCTCGGTTCCTGCGCGCGGAATTAATTGTTTATTCCCACCAGGGTCTATTGAACGGAACGGTCCCAGGAGCTCATCAGCTCGCTTAGAACGCTTATAATAATTCAATCAATCTTGTGTGGATATGCCACTGATATTTGTGTAAAAAAATAGAAAAAGAAAATCTTCGTCTCAATACAGAAAAGGTGGGAGTAGCTGCCCCTACGTTCCTTTTGCAGCCGACTATGATAATATTGCTTTCCGTATATGAGTGTGGAAAGATAACAAGAACGATCCAAAAGTTTTGAGGACACTCAATTTCATCATAGCCATGCGTTGTACAATTTTGTGGGATAAAGTCAATTCGAAGCATGAAGATGTAGATAAGTGATATAGCAGAGTGTATGTGAAGCCTATTTTACGTGGTAGCATGTTATCTGGTCTATGCCAGGGGTGGTTCTACGTTTATATACCGTGATGGGTACTGTTAGACGACTACATTGTGATAATGTATGAGTGGTGTTTGGGCCCCCCAAATCTCTTGGCCCCTCACTGGCCCCCCAACTCTGACAAGACAATTAATCTTTTTTAAAAATAGGGCATTGGTAATGCTGTCACAAATGCCTTGTGATTGTCCACATTTGTTTCCCATATGTTTGAAAAATATAACCTTATTTTGAAGTACGAGCTACTGCAATATTTGCACATAAATTTTCAAGAAAGTGGACCATTGCTGCTTAACGCGGAAATGAATTTAACAATACGAAATTATCCAAATGAATTATTAATAGAAAGTAATATGTTGTAATGTAAAATGAGGATTACCAAAGTAATTCCGCACATTTTGAGACTTCAAGGGAAGCAAACGTGAGTTGATGTTTAGTTTCAGTAATTTGAGTTTCGGCCGAAGGTGATGCGATTGTATACCTCATTAATAGCCAGTTGCTCAAAACAATTTGATTCGTAATCCCAAACCAAACACAGATTAATACCAGAATACGAGATTTTACGGTTTCCCCAACTGATATCCACAATTTTTTGTTAAGCCATGAAAGTGTCGTATGAAGCCCTGATCATTGAGGTAATGTGGCTACCAAACTTTGCTGTAAAACCGATTTCGATCAGAACCCTGCAAATATTTTCAGTTATTAGTAACATTGGGCAGGTAAGTTTAGGTTAGGTTAGATTTGGCTCAGATAGCAATGCGTATGGTTGTAAAAACTGTAAAAACAAATATAGAAAGTGAAATGCGATTCAATGTTCCTCAGTTGAACTTTCTGCATAGAGGCACGTTAAAAACTGAGTAAGACAATATATATACCTGTATTTATTGTATGTTAATTGAGGGATAAAATATCTTTGAATAGACAGTTTTCATAACAGAATAACACAACATACAAGTCCCGGAATTTGTTTCAACTAGCGTTTTGAAATAAAGTCTGAAATCATTTCGACGTAAGGTTATAAATAACCGATTTTAACACGACTGGATTAAGAATACTTTTCAACAACTGACCATTAAGGTTGTTATTTCCGGTACTGCTACGTATATTCGAATCAGAGAGGGTGCTGCTAAAGATCTACAGGGTGTCCCAAAATAATAGTACAGATTTCCTCTGGGAATCACTTTTCTATTATTCAGAAAAAGTTTGTCCACATATCGTAGACCATTCCTGTGTCTAGAGTGCATCTTGTGAGGGATATTTCTCATGTCACAGTTGGGTCAAGAACTGGCTAAGAAATAAGATAATGCATGAAGGTTGGAATGATTTAGAGCAGAGTCGAATTGCGAGAAGTAACAAAAAATTTAGATTTAGACATACTTGTGCAGACTTTCGATGAAGTTCATGGAAATCTTCGGATTATTCTTCACTGACTGAGTAAGTAGGTCTACTACATTATCTTTACATGAAACATTGACTAACAACATTATTGTTTAAACTAAAGTTACGATCTTTAAAAAAACAGAAATATTTTCACAGAAAGACAAAATTTCGCAAATACTCATTATAGTGTTTACTCTTCGTTTACCAGATTGTATTATACAATGAACCTTAAGAGCATTGAAAATATTAATAAATTTAAATCTGAGCTTTTTAGTTTGTTAGTAAATAAAGGTTATTATGCTGTCAACGATTATTTGAGTGATGACTTATTTTGTAATAATTTATAGTGATTGTACACGTTTTTAAAATTATTATATTATGTCTCATGTATAGAGACACTTAAGAGTCTTACGTATAACAGGTCTGTATGTACTACACAGACGAATAAACTTCTATTCTATTCTATGGTAGTACAGTCACGGTAATATCTACTGCGGGAGTCTATTAATTACTTACAAGGGAAGTCGGGGAAGTGATACGTGGGGATCTTCATGAGTTATATATCGTTGGAACGGTCACACCGTTGCATGTGAAATATCTCGCTTGAATGGGGCCTGTACGGGGCGTGGAGACCATTTGAAGATCCGAACAATGCACGCCCCGAAACACCAGAAAACATGGACAAAATAGGAAGCTGTGTTTCAATGTGTATGAGACTTGGTATATATAGATTAAAAAGATGGCTGATTACGAATCTGACATCACATTTGTAAAATTCAAAATGGCGGATAAAAATTACAAAGAAAACACGCTATGGATCTGAAGTTGGGTACATAGAGATATTCGACGTCGCTAATTATGAATCTGATACCAAAACTGTAAAATTCAAAATGGCGGATCCATTACTTCCCAATTACCAGAACCTTGTCATTCGATGCTCGCAATCCGGCAAGTTAAACAAATAATTGGTGAGCGATTTCTTCCGTAATGTCCTCAAACCTAACGTAGAGAAGTTTCTAGCAAAGAAGGCCGTTGTGATTTCCGATATCTGGAGTTCTCAAAAGTCAGACACTCTACCAAGATGACAGTGTTGCGATTACATTATAAATCCTTCCACCAGGTTCCACAGCTTTTATGCAACCACTGGATGTGTTTTGTTTCCATCAGTGGAAAGATTTATTTAACCGGTTTGCTGAATATGCCTTCCTTACAGGAAACGAAGCACTGCTGCACAGGCGTGACAATGTCTTGAAAATTCATAGCCTCATTTTGAACCAATTTCAGTCGACACTGTATCGCCTCTTGTTTAGGTACGGCTGGTACAAAGCGATTATTGATATACCATATGTTCCATTTTAAGGTGTAAAGGACATCATTTTTTCTTTCGACAAGCCCAGTTGCCAGAACTGCAAGCATGGCATGTTCTTATGTATTTTGTCGTAAAAGCCTGTGTTACACCTGTTTCTTTTACCTCTACCATTATCGTTAGTCATTAAACACTATTTCCCTCACCCTCTTACACGCATGTAACGCACAGCAAAGCATACCTAGGGGGAATTCAAAGTGTAAACGGCATCATGTGATACCAAAAAGACAGTTGTGGAAGCATAACGCATTTTATAATCCAAAACGCGCACTTTTTCCCTGCCATTCCAACGGTGTTTGAAACACCACTATACGTGGACAAACGTCATTTTCTAGCTGAAAACTCTGCTGTATACTACAACAAACTCCTTCTTTATTATCACGAATCAGCTCTCCCTACTTGCCCCGTTATGTACTATACGTATTTTTCTACTACATGTGTAATCATCACATATGTCCGTTATGTACATCTTTTTTGCAATTTTTGTTCGCTATATTGGATCCGCCATTTTGAATTTTACAATTTTGGTATCAGATTCATAATTAGCGACATCGAATATCTCTATATACCCAATTTCAGATCCATAGCTTCTATTTTTTGTAATTTGTGTGCGCCATGTTGGATCCGCCATTTTGAATTTTACAAATGTGATGTCAGATTCGTACTCAGCCACCTTGTCACATACACATTGAAACACAGCTTCCTATTTTGTCCACGTTTTCTGGTGTTTCGGGGCGTGCATTGTTCGGATCTTCAAATGGTCGCCACGTCCTCTACAGGCTACATTCAAGCGAGATATTGCACATGTAACGTGTACTCGGTGTGACCTTTCCAACGACATATAACACATGCAGATCCCCGCGTACCACTTCCTCGACTTCCCTTGTTAATCTATGGTCTAGTATTTAGTTTCTATTAACGAATATTTATAGACTAGATAGGGACTATTGAGATAAGGCTGCTACATCTTTTCCTTAGACATGTCACGGCTTAATCACAGCTGCCTGTCTGGTCCATAAATATAATTTAAATAAAAAGTTAAATGTTAGTTTTTTTTTATCTCCCGCGACTGTACAGGGACAAACTAAGCAAGTTACTTTAATATTAATTTTTTTAGATATTATCCCGTATTTGTTTGTTTTTGTTTTGTTTTTTGCATTATCTCGTAGTTTTTGACGAGTATCCTGTAATTTACTCATCAAAAGGTGGCAACCCTAACGCTACCCCATGATCAAATTGACGGTGACCCACCGCGGACTGCCGTCGAAATTAGACTAATGACACCTTTCAGCCACCAAGGCGGTTGGTTACCCGCTTGAGAGCCGTGGTCGGCCTGCCAGAAATTCTGGAGGATAGCCGCTGTTCTCTCGCCGGCGGACCGACGTCCGACGGCGAATATCTGACACGGCGGCTGCCCGCTAATGCCCTCCGGTGGACCGATGGTGGAGGCGGCAAATTGCTCATGAGTAGGAGTTACGTTAGGACTTACGTTAGGAGTAGGAAGACAAATGAATAAACAGGCGAATTAAGTGCAATTTTAAAAGGAACCCCAAAAAAGTGTGCAGGTACGTTAAAAGAATGATGCTGAAAAAGAATGTCGTTTATGGGTAAAGCAGCGTTGCCAGATACAGAGTTTCAAATTATGCCAAAAACCTATTTAAATTGTGCTAAATTCCTTCAAATTATGCTAGTTTTAAATTGACTTATACCACAGATATACTATAGTTTATCTGTGCTTATACACTTCTCTAAAATAGTGTTTCAAGTGCTTCTTCCAGAGGAAACTCCCCGGGAGTTATGTACATCACCGCAAGTTGTATAATAACTAGTAGCATAATTTTTTATTACTTGTTTTTTATATCTTGTCGGCAGGGGTATCTTTCGTGCTCTGAGTGTAATACTCTGGGAAACTCCCCTGCTCAAAGAAATATGGTCTTAACCTATTCTACCCTTTTCACTTTTAAAAATACTAGATTAAAATTGTACAATTTTAATTAACATATATATAATCAACTTACCACATGAATCTGCAGTAGATGTAAAATGTGGGAAATACGATTTCTGGGTTCCATTAACATAAATATATACACACACACACACAAATATTCGCGCACTATACACACACACACATGTTTACGTTTATAATAGAGTGGCACTTTTATACGTCTTCTTGGAACAAAATGTCATCATCATCATCATCATTTTGTTCCTTATCGGCTACAACACTTGTTGACGTGGACACATACACAGTGTTACTTTTTGTTGATTGCAACATTCTTCTGGAAGGAGAGAAATTATTGCAACCAGTAGATTGGACGCATTGTGCAGCCAGAAGAATCCCGTTTATAGTGTCTGTTTGCAGTCTGTTTCTGCTCTTGGTTTTCACTAAATTTATTTTCGAAAAAACTCTTTCACATGCAGCACTGGAATGAGGAAATACGAGCACGTCTAATGCAAAATCTCCTAACTCCTTGTAGACTTGATCTCCAAGCAAGTCTGTGAAATCCCGAATGGACACCCAGAATTTGTCAACCTCCAAATTAACCCATTCTTTAGGAAAATCAGTGTCGGGCATCTTCCTCCACAAATCTTCCAGAACTTGGATTTTTGTTGGCTCGTTCACAATGCGCGGCAAATTGGAAGCCAATACAGATATAGAAGGTGGTATTGTATTGTTTTTCTCAATGGCGATTCGAGGTGTCAACCAGGATAATTTTGAAATGATAGCATCTCCAAAATTATATCTCTTCCTTATTTCCATACATGCAGTGATCAGAAACTCTCTACAAGTCAATCTGAATGCGTTAATTTCATCCCTGTCCTTTACCAATACCCCTAATGCATTGTTAATCTCCACACTTAAATAAATGGTTTGTAGAGGGGAAAATAGTTTCTTATTACTGGGATCTATGTCTCCGAGATCGAGTCTTCGCACACTTGCATTATCCATGTACGCGCTTAACAATGTCCGGTACAAGTCTTTCATTCGGGAATCCAATGCGTTTACTACAACTTTGTCGCTTTGAAAAAGCTTATTAGCTGTAGTAAACTTCGGAAGTATGTAAGACAAGAACTGAAAATACAATTTCAAAACTGGATTTCGCAGTCCACATAGGATCTGATCTGCTTTGTCTTTATTTTCATATGACTCCATTGTAAAATAGTATGTCAATGACTGCCATTGAGCTAGAATACGATTCACTACCTGGAGTAGAGAGAGCCAGCGAGTTTGTGATGGCCTTAACATTTTGTGAGGGTCTGTTTCACAAAATTCTTGGTATTCTCGTAGCTGTGCTTGCCGTTTGCTACTATGTTTAAAATAGGAATAAATGTTGCGTGCGAGCTCCTCACAGGTCTGAGGTAATTTTTTGCAAGCTTCGCTAGCGCACAAGTGCAGGGAATGACATATGCATTTATTGGTAATGATTCCAGGCAAGTCAGTTTTAATTCGCGTTGTCACGGAATTTTGTGATCCAAACATAACGTTACAGCCATCACTAGCGAACCCCACAATGTTCTCTAACGGAATATGCGCATCCCGGAATGTTTGCATCATAGCGTCGTAAAGACGCTCCGCAGTTGCACCCTGTAATGCAGCTTCACAATCGTTCCCACTGAAAACCTGCACAAGCTTCCAGAATCGTGTCACAACATTGTTACTGTTATCTAAAAATCTTACGCAAATAGCAAGTGTTTTAATGGAACCAATATCAGTGGATTCGTCAACGATTACACTGAACTTGTTTTTTCTAAGTTGGTCGGCAATATCCTCAAAATGGCATTTGCCAATTACATTCTTTATTATTCCCGTTGCCTTTGTTTTACCTAGAGTCACGGATTTGGCAATTTTTGAATCTTCATAAGCACGAGCAGCGACTTCTACTATATGTTTCCCCACACTCATTGGGATATTGTGTTCTGCTAAACACGCACCCCAAAGAATTTCTGCCCGCTTTACGGCATCAACGTCTTCGTTCGGTTTAACTTTGCAGTCAAACAACGTGCGCTGTGAATTCGAACCCCGAATACTGTTTTTATGTTTATCACTGACAGCGTGTTTCTCGAGCACGCTACGCTTAGCATGCATTTCTTGCTTACACACGAAACAATATGCTTTCGCAGTAGCACCTTTAACAGGACGCAGCCACCCCTTGAATATTGCTTCGCTTTCCCATTCTAACTTATATTTCTGATGGTACACTGTTTGTTTTGCATTTGATTCACGACGTATTTTCTTCTTCTTCTCGGGCGTTCCGCTGCTTGATCTCTTCATTGTAGAAAGACGTCACAACAGAATTTAAAAAAAAAAATGAAAAACGAACGAAAAAAATCAATAGCAAAAACACTTCCAAACTTCCCGCACGAAATCTATATCTCAACTAAACTTATTCAAAGTAAAGTAACCCCTTCTTTTTATTACAAGGAAGCTGGAAGCAAACCTCAATTTCCCACGCAAACAAGAACGCAAAACGTCTAAAATTGGTGACGGCAGGGACTTTACAAATTTCCAAGAAAACAAGCTTATAGTCAAAGGAGAAGCTTTAAATGAAGGAAGAAATTGACACAAAGCAAGCCACCCACAGATTGCAATATACTTCTGTGTGCAAGCCACCTGCGTCAGACACACCACTGGGTCAACGTGCCTTATCTATTTAATCGTTATATTGCTATACTTCAAGCGAATATCTTTGCCTCCGACAAACAAAACAGCCAAGATTTCGGAAACTGGCTCTTTCCTTTCCCCATTCCCTCAAAGATCGCCCGAGGAAGCAGGGACCAGCTATGAGCTATATACTGTCTCTTTCTTTGTTTTGTGAAGGCAAGTTGCCTCCCGCTGCTAGAGCCAGATATCATCTGTATGAATGAGTTGCGGAAGTACAGGAACACCCTTCTTTTTACTGCTTCACGTTCACGCTCTTCACATATCAACATTCCTCTTTCTTTTATCTCTTGTCTTGCGAACTAAGTTAAATTATGCTAGATTTGACCAGGATGCTAAGAGCAAGATGCTAGATGCCAAAGCCAGATAAATTATGCTAGATTTAGCATCTTTATGCTAAATATGGCATCGCTGGGGTAAAGTGTCAGGCACCGAACAATTTCGAGTGTATATTCCGTCACTGGATACACCATGCGGCTGCAGCCTGAGTCGAAATAATAAATAAATGGACTCTGGTTAAGTGCAAAGAGAAAGCAGTGCATATGAATAATTTCCATAAATAATTGCGTTGATATTATCAACTTATCAAGTATATGAGAATCGTCAGGCCTTGATTATATGTGAGTTTCAAAACTGTGCTTGATTTTTCACTTTCACCTTTTAAAAAATACTCCGTGTGCTGCCATCTTTCGAGAAGATTGAAAGCATGACAGAGCTGTATTGTGCACCGCTAGATGGCTGTATCATTCATGGAGCGAAGCATTTGTGGTAATGTACCTGGTACTATTTCTCGTGTGGAACACTTTATATTGGAAATACTTTTAAATAAGTTATTTGTATTTTGTAACAAAGACAATTTTGGCAAGTGTTTTGTATTCCGAATTACACGATACTAGTTTGCTCCGTGCTACAGAAATTCCTTAAATATGGTCACAGTATAGCAATCACGGAGCGAAATTTATCAAGAAACGGCATCACTATAAATTTATCCACATTGCATTAACACAGAAAATACGTATTAAACATAGGTTCGAAATTTGGCGTAAAACAGGCAACATGGCAAGACACCGAGCCACCGTAGTTCAGTTGATAGAATATTGACTTCGTATTCGGGGTAGGCATGGTACCGAGACCGAAACTGGTCTTCATCTCATCTCGTTCTCGTGTCGAATTTAAGACAGAGACCGAGACTAAGGTCTAGGAGTCGAGACGAAAACGAGACACTATGCATCGAGACTTACTCGAGACGAGACCACGACCGAGACTTATCCTTCCTTCTATTTTTTAATGCTTCTTTTACTGAAAGCTTTTTTTATGAATATCGATAATATTATTTTAATGCTTTTGTTTATGATGTTTTATAACAGAAGAAGTCTTATGAGAATTTGTTTCCTTCAGATAAATTTAATTTAACATAGTATATTGTAGTTTATAAACATGACTAAAAGTCATATAAGTAGTCAAGTTATCAATGCCAAACTACCCACATAGCAAAATGTCGTCCCACGAATATCTGACGGATCTCCTGGCAGGATATCGAGACGTCCGTAGGACGTCCTGTTTAAGTCCCGTTTACATCCATGGGACTTATAGTTATAATTAGTCCTTCGTATGACTATACGAAGGCATATCCTTCGTATAGTTATAATTAATTAAATAATAATAATAGTAAGGTCGATTTAATTTATAAAATTCCAGGTAGGTAATCCCGCACGGCTTTCCGGGGGACATCCAGGGGACCTCCATACGGGATGAACTGTTTGTATTGCCCACAGAGTTATCCCATGGACGTCCTTAGAACATCGCTATGGGAGCTTGAGAAATCTGACGTTAATGGGATCTAAATGGGACGTCCCAGGGATGTACTCTGCTATGTGGGTATTTCCTGTTGTCTTTCAACAATAATATAATTGTGTTGGAGATTGATTCGAAGACGGGTAAATACAGAAATTTATTTCATTCTGTGAATTTTCATCCCCATGCTTTCTTCCTACTGATAGTATTTTACTTATATTGACGTTCTCCGATTTATATCAGCCTCTACGAAACTGATCCGGCAAAGACTGTAAATCATACGTCACGAAGTCAAATTGTCTAAATTCTAAGGTCTTTTCTACACCATTTACTTTTTTTTTAATGTGGAAAGACTTTTGCAATTTAACCGGTACTACCGAGCCGCCGTAGTTCAGTGGCAGAGTGTTGGCGTAGTATTCGGGAGGTCGTGGGTTCGATCCCAGCAGCCGACCATCCTGACAGGTTTTTCCAGGGTGTTTCCTCCATCACACAAGGCAAATGCCGGAATTGCACCTTCCCGAATCCTTGCCCGCCCTCTATCCCGGTCTCAGCCTTAGATGCCTATAGGCCATTGTAATGTAAAGAGCGCTTCTCCAGAAAGGTAGGTAGACTCAAAAGCCTGTTGCCAAAAGGGCTTACCCAAACTTCATATAACGTGGTCAAACCTACCTGGGAGACAAGCCTACACTCTTAAAAAGTTCAGTTGAATTTTCCTGTAATAATACCAGAATTGTTCCTGCTTTTCCCCGTAGCCATATTTTACAGTGAAAATACCTGAATCTACTAGCAGTCTAATATAAATTTTCCATAAATACGGTGGCCTCCTGAACCTTTACGGTAAAAACTTGGCGTTCCCGATTGCCAGTAATTTCACCGTAAAATTCCAGTCTTTTTTTAAAGAGTATACACCACAGGAGAGGGCACATAACGAAAGAAAACCGTTATCGGACCTGAAGACAGGGAGGGTACCTACCGATCAGAACCCTGCTTCAGCCAAGAACCATCGAAGACAGAACACACACTAGTCTAGTCCCACGAAGCATGCATGGAAGAAGCCCGAAAGAAATGCCAAAACGCAGAAAGTTGGCAAAAAAACAGAAGACAAAAACACGAGGAAAAGACCCCCCCCCCCCCCCCCAAAAAAAAAAGTTGGGGAGATGCAGACGAGAACATCCCACAAGAAAGCAGAACACAAAACGCTATTTTAGTGACCTAATGCAACCAGGGGCGTCACCAGACAAAAAAAATGTGGGGAGGGCACAGGGGGCCCGTGGATGTTTTTGAGGAAGCGCATCGATGTATACTACAATTAAAAATTTGTTATGTACAGGAAGCCTCTATTGTTGAAAATATTGGCACCTTTTTGTTTGTGATGTTCAGTTGTAAAAATAATAAAAGGATGACATACATCAATGAACAATCTTCTTTGCTTTTTCAGTTATATATGTCAATAACAGTGATATGACATCATAAATACAGTATAGTATTTTTCTTTGTTAGATATTCTAGATGTTTATAGAGATGTTCACCTCTATAAACATTCAGCCTTACAGTGAGAAAACACTTCTCAAAGTCTTTGTTCTCACATAAAAACAAAGTCTTTGTTAGATACGAGAGCTTCGATCATGAGTATGGAATTTATTTCGAAGATTGAAGTATAGATACATCAGCACAATTGAATAATGCAGAAACGGATTACATCTCTATAAAAACAGTTGATTGGTCTGCAATTAAGAGTATTAAAGGCAAATTGGATATAGTAATTAATATTAAAAATTATCATAACCTACCCACAAAAGCATTGGTATTAAGGAATTGTCCGTATGACATCATACTCGGACAATATTTCATAAGCTTCTTTGATATATTAAATATGGACAATAAACAAAGAATACTGGAATTTAAGAAGGATGGATGATACCATTGTTTTGTGTAAATTGTCTGGTAAAATAAATTATGAGGTGAAGGAGATAAAGGAACATAAGTTACAACTTAATAATGACCAAGACAATGCAACAACTGGACAAGGCAAAGTGACAACAATAGAAAATACGAAAGAAAAAACACCTCACAATCCGTAAACAAATTAAGTTCAACGGTAAGATAGTAAAACTGGAAATTAAGGTTCATTCATCAGGAGCATTCTGATGAACAAATGTTTGTGATGTAAACAAATTATTCTTGTTTCACCAAATAATTTTCCTTTTAGCACCGAGGGGACTATGTTGGGGAATAACTTGTTGTAAGTAAGTTGTGAATGTGGACTTATAAATTTACTGGAACAACAAGTTATTAATTATGTTAGCAAGTTAATTTGTGTTGTTATTGTTTAATGTAGTTTATGTTTTCAAGAAACGAATAAAGTTACAGCATTGTGAGAACAAATTGAACCTAGTACAGAAATTGCTATAAACCTATGGTCGGAGCTACTAAAACAATTTAGAAAACAGAGAAATAAAAGATGTCATAGACTGAATCTTAAGAAATAGATTTTGTAAAGTCAAAATCGAATATATTCTTGCCAGTATGTTTTGAACGTTTTTATAAGAAAGAAACTTTAAGTGTATGTATGAAGATACATAAAGAGTAACGATTATCCGTAAGTTATTTGTGATGAAATTATAAATATGCCTATCCAGGATTTGAAAGTTCTAGATCTTGCGTTCTTAAATGTTTCATTTGAAAATAAGTAATTTGTAGGCAAGAGTAAAGTATGCTATACACACTTGTTTTACAACACAAATATGTTATGGAGTATTACTGAACCCGTATTAAATTGTAAGTTGAATGTAACCTTTAGAGTCTGCCGATCTTTTTGAGCTAGCGGAGATAAACGTTAATTTGGGACCGTAACAAACTCGTCGGGCATCTATGAAGATGAAGGAGACATTAACTCCTTCCAGGATCCAAGTCGAAAATCTGGACCTGCAGAGGACTGGAATATTTGTAATCTGAAACATTTTTCTGTCCCAGAATTATTTGGCGTTATCTTGGCGGAAACAGCATCAGTTTGAGATGTACCTACCACCTATAATCGAATGCAATGTGGCAAAGAAAGATTCGCATTTTATTATTTTCAAAAATGGCGCAGTCTTCCCGAATGATCAAAAGCTTAAGTTGAAATTTAATACTACTCTTTCGTTGTCGGTGAAATACGAGTAGTTTTATTGAACGGCGGTGCAGAATACGGATCAATTTCTGATTTACTGGATCAAACGTATTTATTTAAAAACTGGAGACAGAGAATCTATGAGACATCTGCACAGATGAAACAGGAAATGGGGGCGTCTGCAAGAAACCCTTTAGTAACCGTGTGATAGAAAGCACTGCAGAAGAAAAACTATTATATTGCGAAGACATTTCTTAACTGTTAACATTATATAATTCAGGAATCGGCTGAGAACCAGTCAAGCGTGAATTGACGCGGCCACAATTAATTTGAATATTTTCTTCTGGAAGAAGTGTTATTAACACTATGACAAAACCATTTATATTCACCATTGGATTCATGATGGGTTTCTTTATATAATTTTTAAAGTGATTAGAATATTAGTGGATTATATAAAATGCGTTTGGTTTCTTCCTCTAGATATTGTCCACCACATATAGAATCATGACAGGCTGGATTCGGCCGCTGTAAGTAGCATCGTTTATATGCTAACCATAATGTCGCTTCTTAATGTTCTATAGCATGCCAAATATACTTAATACCTGATTCTTTCAGTTTACATTTGCATGGAGGCTTATATGAATCAGCACTAACGTCATTGACGGCTACGACTTCGCTTATTCTAGTCACTTCATCATTATTGATAGCAGCAAGCCAGGGTTCCCTTGTGTTATCACTATTAACAAGTGTGGCTTCGGAAGTCTTTACACGCTGAACAAGCAGAACATCGTTTTTTTCTTCGAACTTGGTAATATTCGCAGAGCTCTTCATGGTAACTGTAACTAATGTACAACCATTCGTGTCACCTCTATCTATCCGGTGGAGAGTCAATAGCATTGTATGACACCCCCATTACTTCTTCTATATGTAAAAACATGTTGCTCTCCCGCTTCCCGCCCCTCGCAGGTGTCTGTAATACGATACGTCTCAATGTTGTTCCTTTGGGTCCTAAATGTTTGTTCTGCTGTCTTAGAATGCATCTTCTTTTCAATGTTTTCTTCAATCTGTGTTGCTTTCAGGCAAAGGGCACTCGTCTATACACAAAACTTTGCTCAAACTCTGATGAGCGTAAGTAAATTCTTCATTAGTGTAGTGATTTTGATTAATCCTAACAAATAACTCGTAATGGCTCTTTCAACGTTTCTAGTAAACCGGTATGAAACTTGTTCCATACCGTATGTAGGATCCTGGATTAAAGTTGTGAGTGTTTAAAGTCGCATTATGCAACAAAAAAACAGCTTTTTATCAACTAATGCTTGTTTTGTAATACTCGAAGTTATGCGTACAGAATTCACATTTAGGCCCTTCACTATATTCTTGATATACCGTGTACATAATATTTGAAATAGATCATTAGGTAGGCCTAGTTCGAATTTTGAACAATAATTGTCGTGCATAGTCCAAGCTAGTGAACAATAAGTCATTTTCTATAAATTGTTGTGAAATGATGTGTCCAGATATTATGTATAAGTGGTGCAAAGAATATATGAGAATTTCAAATTGTATTTAAAAGCATAGATCAATCATTTTCGGATCCGAGTAACCAGCACAACTATTAAAATAAGAAAGAAAATCAGTACTTATCAGCTCGGGCCAACTTACAGTTGACATGTCTTCTGGGCATATTAGGGAATTTTTTGCATCGGTTTTCTCATGAACATAATTCTAATTAGTTTTGTCCCTTATAAATCATTTCCGGAATATATGTTCTCTATTTCCCTCTTTAATATATTGTATAACACTTCAAACTTGCTCTCTTCCGCCATTTTTTCAAACTTCGTTGGCTTCTAGCAACGCTGTCAACATGCTGGGTGAGTTGTGAAGTGATTCCAGATTTTTCTTTTTGCCAGACCGCTCCCAGCACCTGGGTGTTGTTGGGCTCCTTGCTAGAACCCCACATTTTTAACATTTTTCAAAATATTAAGAAAAACTAAGAGTGCTATAAAAATGTAGGTTCATAGCGCAGTAGAACTTACAAATTACTATGAAATACAATGAACACCGATCTCGAGATCTTGTCTATTGATGAGCGATACGTTTTGAAAGATTATGACGTCATTATTTAATTGATGTCTCAGCACTCATCAATCGATAAGATTTCGAGATCGCTGTCCATTGTATTCCATAGTAATTTGTAAGTTCTAGTGCGCTATGAACTTACATTTTTATAGCACTCTTAGTTTTTGAAATATTTTAAAAAATGTTTAAAATGGTGCGGGGTTTGGAACGAGTAGCCCTCTTAATACATCGTTACCAATTTTAGTCCCGTCAGCAGACACCCAGTTGCTGGCAGCGATCACGAAGAACGGTAGTTCTTCGAGTAACGCTAAGAAACGAGTCTGTTAGCGGCACTCACATATATACAGCTAATTTCGGATGTCGCGGACTTTAAGTCCGTTTTCGATGCTTAAATTTGCATTTGAAAGTTCTTTGTCATACTACAGATGCTTATCAGAATAATGGAAACACCTGAACGAAAGTGCAACTTACCAGATTAATATGGTGTCGGGCCACCTTTCGCCTTCAGAACAGCCTTGATGCGACGTGGGATGGAGGCATAGAGGTCGTGAATGGTAGCAAGTGGAATATTACACCATTCCTCGTGCAGAGCATCGGCCAGTTCTGTGAGAGAGGATGGAGGTGGAAATCGTCGCCGGAGTCGTGTTTCCAAGATGGACCACAGATGTTCAATTATGTTGAGATCTGGGGATTGGGCGGGCCAGGGGAGGTGTTGAACTTCATCCCGATGTTCCTCAAACCACGCTGCAACAACTCCAGCTGTGTGAATGGGTGCATTATCATCCTGGAATACGGCGTCATTGTCCGGGAACAACATCCGGATCATAAGATGAAGGTGGTCTCCTAAAATTGCGACATAATTGTTGGCAGTGATGCGTCCGCGAAGTGTGACCACAGGACCCAATGAAAACCATGATATTGCGGCCCACAGCATCACCGTGCCGCCGCCATGTTTCACAGTTGGGCGGAGACACTGCAGATCATAAGTTTCTTTGGGCGTTCTCCACACATAAACACGGCCCGTGGTTTGGAATAGAGTGAATGGTGACTCATCCGACCATACCACACGTTTCCAGTCGTCAACGGTCCAAGTTGCATGGTCGCGGCACCATTTGCGGCGTGCTAAAGCGTTCTGGTCCCTGATGAGAGGTTTGGCCCGTGCAACACGACCCCGTAAGTTCATGTCATGTAATTCGCGGCGGACTGTGATTGTCGAAACAGGTTGGGGGAGGTGCTGATTGAGTTCCTCCGTCACTTGCGCCGCAGTGTCACGACGGTTCCGCGTGACAATGCGCTTTAATACCCGGCGTGCCCTGTCACTGATGCTTTTCTTCCGCCCACTGTTCCGCTTCCCCGATGTGGTTTTCCCGTGTGTTGTGTAGGCCGTCATCACCTTCGACACTGTCCCTGGCGACACACCTAACACACTAGCCACTGCCGTCACACTCACTCCACATAACCGCACACTAACAATTTGCCCTCTTTGAAACTCTGAGAGGTCTCCCATTTTACACTACCTCCGTCTGCTGCAGCCACTGCACACTCCTGTTCCACGACGCCTGACGTAGTATGGAGACCGACCTAACACACCACCACCAGCAGCCCGGCGCTGCGGTCGCCACGACACCACTGCCAACCCATACATCTGACGTGTTGCCAACTACAGGTGTTTCCATTATTCTGATAAGCATCTGTAAGTAACAGAAAAAAATGGATCGGTAGGACTTCCCTGGGACCCCTAGGGAGGTGCGAAAAATAAATAAGAATTCCACATTTCAGGTAATAGCACTGACCATATAGGCAACCGAAACTTGCGGAATCGTAATCTACGCGTCAATACTTTTCAAACGGTATATCACACGTCAAAATCGGGGAAGTGGTTCAAACGTTATGACTTTTTCGCCAAATCACAGAATTTTCACAAATAATAGAAAAGGGCCTCAGCCATTCTGTCTGTCTTTTTGCTTTAAAAAACATGGTTGGTACCAAGGGGTTTTGGGGGTCAATTTCGGGCCTCGTAGAGACAAATTGAAGGTTATTTATTTATATTATCATTATTATTGCTTTACAAAATAAGTAATATCAGTACACGAACCCCTTCAGGGTGAAGGGAAGAGTGACGCAAGAATTCTACTCACAAAAGAAGAGATATCTATTTTGCGAGTGAATTTCTTTGTGTCGCTATAGGGAAAGATACTAAGTTTCTTAATTATATTAATTTTATTGCAAAGGAAACAATTCCGCCATAGCGACACAAAGAAAGTCACTCGCAAAATGGATATCGCTTCTTTTGTGAGTAGAATTCTTGTGTCACTCTTCCCTTTACCCCGAAGGGGTTCTTGTACTGGTTTATTAATACGACCTGGACGCTGAATTTCTAACCGGAACAATCTGTTTTTAAACACCGCTTCAGGCTTCTCCCAGTATTCTTTAAAACTGAATGATGGGTGGTTTTTATTAGTACAGTTACTGAAAATCTCCAGGCAGCTATAGTTGCCTAGCTTTTCTATAGAATGTTTTGAAAATTTATCATTGTGTAGCTTCTTACGTTACACTTTTTATCGCAGTCTTTCCATGGTTTTAACGGAAGATGCTGCATTCACTGTAAAACTACCAGGCACAAGTTGCGAATGAGCGATTCCCCTACCAGTCAAAGAAGACGATTATCATAACTTAAAAATGGAATTTTCTCATTCATGCTTTTCTGGTCTGTGCTGAGGGTTTGCAAGACCACTTTAATGATTGGACCTTCGTTTCCACAGATAAGAATCCGTACACATACTTTACATCATCAATGATAACCAGCTTTCGATTGGCGTAACAACTCTTCACAGGTCACACGGTCCTCGTTTTGTTCTGCCCCAAACAGACGTGACACAGACGTAGCACCAACACGTCGAATCTGCATTTTATTTTATTTTTTCGATAAATATCAGGTCAGCAGCAACTTCATGTGCTGCGAAACGACAGTTTTCATGGATGACTTCCTTCCGATGTATTTATTCTTATCAAAAATGTAAATTGTGATCATTTTCGACACTTGGAATTCATATATTAGCTATCCCTTCGGTTTTATCTAAATTGAGCTCGTTACCTTAATAGAATTTTGTTTTCCCTCACAAATGATACCAAACGAATTAATCCCTCTGCGTTTCAACCTGTTCTCATAAATTAATGTCATTATTTAATGGTGTACTGGCAGGTCTTGAACTTCGTTTATAAGATTAGTTGTATTAAAATAAATGTTAGAATTAATTTGGACTTCATTCACATTGTACACTCTATAGCACTAGTACATATATGCATATTAAGTGTTGGAACACCCCAAATCCAAACATATCGCGTTATTTTCCATCTGAAAGAGACAGTTGATTATTTTATGTGACAATAGGGAAAGGGCAGAGCGATGCTTATGTAAGATTCGCTGAAAACCATATTAGTGTAGATTTAAGGATATTTTTGACTACGAAATGCCTTGCGTAAGGTCGAGAGAAAATGGTCGGGTATCTGCTTATATTTGCTTAGAAGGGGGACTTACGTAATACTTGAACGTTCCAGGCAGTGAGAGGGTGTCAGCCCCCAAACCCTTGAGAGTACCCCCAAGTTTTAAATAAAATCGATAGAAATAGTTGTTTTACTCTCTCTTCCTCTTAGTGCTGATTTTAAACAGTCCGGATATAATAATCGCTCAATACGTCAAGAAGTATGACTAGGTCCCGAGAAGAATTATATATGGAGAGAAAACATACAAAAATATCTATTACTTACTTTCTGCTTTACTAATGTATAGAATAAGTTTAATTCTCTAAAAAAAAAAGTGAAGTATGTCACATTTCGTTATGTATTATTCTAGAGAATTACCATTAACGTCGGGAATTTCAGGTCAGGATATCAAAAGCCGTTACGGAATATGCTCTCAATTTTCTTAGACTTAAAGATACACATGAATAAAAAAATATAATATTTATTTAATATAATTGAATATAATATGTCGTGATTGTATACTGCTTGTGGGTTACTATTATTCCTGTTAACTTTATAGAACTATTCGGAATTAACTGATGAGGTATACCTTATTGATAACCCGTACTAATTTATTTAGGCGTCCTTGTCCTTATTTAAAGGAACTGTCCCGTAATTCCTCCCGTTACTCGATATCGGTGCTGAAATTCTAGCTAAGAATTATCTGAATACGTTGAGGAAGTTAAGTACGTTTCGTGCCTAAGTAAGCGATACAAAATTTTATTCTGCAATGCCTCTATAACAAACTTCTAGCATTCAGAAGCTATTTATTATATTTCTTTTCTGATAGACATTATTCGCCATCAGTAGGATCTCTTTTCTTTTAATATGTATATATTTTATAGAGCCATTTTAGAATTCCTCCTATAAAAATGTGAGCTTAGTCCTTGAAGTATGTTCAAGTTTCTAATTGAATACTAAATTATTTACTCTTATTTTATAATATAATAAGTTACTAATGTGAACAGTTTCTTTCTAGTTAAGATTAATTTAATTACCGGTATTCTCGGTGTTTAGTTTCCATTCTGTCTTCCTATACGTTATACGGTGACGAACTATCTTGAAAACTATTTGTTAAAAAAACTAACTTTGGAAAGATACGCTGAACACTTTACTTCTGCCTACCCAGCCGCGTCCTCCTCGAACTACCTCATGCTGGAAGGGTTGAGCAGTGAAAGAGATAACACAATAGAGCCCTCCTCGTTTAAATAGCAAAGCAACAACAACGGAGCCTATTCATGAGGACTCGCGCGAATCCTGAAAGCCAATCAGTTAGAACTACTCAAACAGAGAAAGGGACCTCGTGGTTTTGGATGATAAAGCAAGCCAGGAATAATAGTAACAGCGCGCTCCTCATCTTCCCATGGCTTGGAGACGCTGTAAAGAACAAAAAAAAAAAAATGCAACAAAAAACTAGATACATCTATATCACTATTACAATACGATGAAACATACCATTTCCTATAATATACTATTTCCTTGCGCAAGGATTTTCACTCACAGACTCATACACACACATACATATACAATGAAATATAATTAATATAGTCACTTGAAAAATATTTTATTACACGGTAATTAGTTATAATGGTATTTCCTTCATAACATAGTGCAAGACTCCACTTACACCCACCCAATTTTGACTTTACACCCCTCCAAACTGAAAATCCTGACCGAATCGCTATATGTTAAATGTTGGGTTTTAATTTACTTATAACAGTTTTGTTTCTCTTCTTTTCTTTCAGATACTCACAACTATGGATACAGGAGGAACAAAAACAAGAAATAAGATTATACCAGTACTTATTATACGAAACTGCACTTTTTTTAGTGGTTTTGTTAAAGGTCCTTGTTCCAACTTACATTAAACTATTCAAGAACGAAAAAATGATGGATGAAGATATACAGTGTTCTAATCTAATCTTCAACACAGCTAGACTATCTTGGATGTCGAAATGACATTTATCCATTTGTTTACGTTGCATGATATGGGGAGTCTCTGCTAGATATTTCTTGCTGTTGTAGTGATTTAATTGAACACCGAGTTGCAGCACTGAGAACATATAGTAAAGATGTTATGTGTGTGCAATAGCAGGAGTCTTTTAGAACATTCTCTGAACTACACCGATTCCATGGAAAATACACCGATTGTCCGGGCTTGCAGCCTATTAAAAAGTCGTTGACAACCACTGTTGTATAACAGATACATTACTATTAATGCACGCACACAAATACACATGGAGACAAATCCATTTCCCCTCACTCGTCATGATCTCCCATGACGTACACTGTTCATTATCTTGTTAGAAATATGAGTGAAAAATTAAATTTAAAGCTATGTAAGGTATGTATTTTAAATGATATTCAATTATCATTAATACCTTATTATAAATGTGTTAATTTCAGTAGTTCATTTCTGACCATTCTGAATAAATTTATATGTAGAGTGCATCTGTGAATTTCAAACAGAAATTTTAGCATGTCTTGTTAACTTTTCTTGTTCTTGGGATTTTTTCTTCTTCTTATAAATGGTTTGAGTCGAAAACAATTGTTGAGATAACAAACGTTTATCATTGCCAAATTAATATTACGCGCTGTGAATGCTTATGTTTTATAGTTACCAAACCGTAAGTGTACTTTTTTTTTATGATGAAGTAAATACCATGTTAGAGTATAGCTACATGAATAAATAAATATTTCGTAAGTTTAATGTTTGCTTTTATTTTTCCTTAAGTATATTTCCTTCGTTTTGTAACAATTGTTCGTAAAGTCAACTTTTTTACAAGTTTATTTCGCTTGCTGTTGCGAAGATGCTGTAACTAGACTATCGATACTGCAGTGACAACTAATTCCATTAATTTTCTTTCACAATCACTTTTTACCGCTTTGCCCTATCATTGTTACTTTAATTATTATATTATATATTTTGCCTCTTTCACGAGAAATCAAGTTATCTACACCAAAATTCTAAAATTCTGGACGCCAGCCGAATAATGTCCTCTAATTTTAAACCCGGTTTAAGTGAGCTTCGCAATGACAAATTGAATTAGTATCCTAAACAAATTTCCAAGTAGCATCTACATTTTTTCCTAACCTAGACACAACCACTAATTGAGAAGATCTTCACCAGACTTGAACCCGGAACCATACACACAAAAAAAACAAGAGTGCTAACCAATTGTCCAAACACAGTCTTATTTGTTTTTCTGCATACACACGTGACAAGGATCTAAATATTTCTAACATATATACGTTGAGATAAATCTAAGCTTCATTCCATGCTTCTCTAAATCGACCGGAAGCATCACCTAAAGAGTTTGTCCTTGTTTTCTCGTTGTCTTCTCTTAATTATACCTCTTAATCCACATTTTAATACATAAATTGAGCCTGAATCATGTCCTAACCAGTTTCGATTCGTCTGTGTAATTACTTAATTGTTGGTACGGAAGTAATTTGCTCGTTCTCTTTACAGGATCTACTAATTCTAGTTTATTGTTATTATTATTACAATGACAAAAATAATTTGATGATAAAACTCAGAGTAGTTGTCTGAAAAAAAATAATAGGATTCGGACTCCTCTGCTTAAGAACCTTCTTTCTTCCACGCAATATGATTCCGAACCGTGAGATGGAATTAGTGTTTGGGACTGGTGTGCCCTCTGTTGAGGTTTCACAGAACTTTTTCTGATAACTAGCGCCAAGGCAGTTGAATGTTACTATATATCAAAGTACTATCTTTCAAGAGAGTAAATCCCATGCAGTGGTGAGAATATTGGAAACTAATCTCCGTATGAAAAAATAAGCTCCTGGCAAACATATCGCATGTTTAGTGCTTAATTTTGAAGTTACTGTGGCAGCAGTGAAGAGGACATATATTGCACAATAATTCTCATACGATACAGACGTTTGAATGTGTGATAATAGAACGGGCAAAATAAAAAATCTAAAAAGGAACAGTGTGAACGTGTGTGTAAGCAAGTAATACTAGATCTATTCGAAAAGTAAAACTAAAAAGCGATGACTTTCTAGTGTAGTGATCAAGATACTGACTTTCTGTGCTGAAGGTCACGGGATCGAAACCGCTTGTCTGCTTGATATTTTTTTTCCAAACTGTATGTTATTGAGAACTTTCAATAAATTCTTGTAGATACAGATGCACCAGCCGTCACTTGAACTGAAAGGGATCATGGGTAATCGAGTTACGTCAACTTGTATACGTCATGGTCGAGTGAGTCTCACTGTCAGAAATACTCTCCCTAAGCTGTTAGCAGCCAGCTCACCGGTTTAACCCTTGTAACATGCCTACCTTCCTGTCAAGATCATAGATGAACTATAATAGTTATAAAGCGTTAATCCCGCTAGAGACTTCCTTTACAATCCGAAAATTACGCTAATATATAAAGGAAATACTTGAAATTTTAAAGAAGCATATTTGGCAGCTATACGACCCACTAGTCCACTACTGCAAAATTTACAAATCGGACTTCTTGTATTATTTCAGTGCATTCCGACAAAATACTTCATCTATGAAATATAATCTACCGTTGTAATTATCATACTTTAGTAACAAATAAGTAATGGAAACTGTTTTTAAGTAGTTAAAAACAGATACATCAAATTATTTTAGAAAAAAAAAACCTTTACTTCTTTTCAAAACACCATGTAAGACTTTTAAAAAAGTATCAAATAATACATTGTTAAAAACAAAACTATGAAATAATTGTTAACGTTATTTTCAAAATTATTTCAACACAATCACCTTTTTCTGTATTAAAATTGATTTCTAATGCTTATTAAAATATGTTGTCAAGTGGCGAATTTCAGATTTTCAAATTATTTTTTAAACATATAGAACACACAGTGTGTTTTGCGTAAACAGAATTTTCGAGTAAACAGTACTTTTGCGTATGTCCATCGCTAACAGGGAGTTAGCGGCTTGTGAGCTGCGCCCCCACCTGCGGCTAAAGCCGCCCAGCTCCCTTCGGACGCACCCTCGCCCCCTTGCTGGTGGGTTTGTATCCATCTTACTTTTTAGTGGCCTCTTTTAAAATTGTAAATAACAACTTTTATTAAATTTCCTTTTGTGTATTTACATAAAAACAAAAAGCTTTAATTTTCTTTTAAAAAAATACGTAAAAAGCCGACGCCAGAGATTGAACCCGGGGCCTTTAGATTAATTTCCTGACAACTTTGTCCACAAGACCAACCTGCCAATGCCGGGCTGAGTGCTTCTCGTTGTTACTTATAGTTCCACTACGCGAGAGTGGATAATATTCCGTCGTTGCTCTAGTAAATTAACCCTTGATGTTAAAAACTTAAAGCAACGACGGAAAACCGTCGTTACTCTAGACACAACCTATTATTATTATCTCTGTAAATGTTATGCAACTGTTTATTTATTCATTTTCCCATACTGTTTGTTTTTATTTAAAGATCCAACACAAAATCTGCTAAACATATAAATTAGCTTATGTTTTAATTAAATGAAGCAAAAAAGAAGAATATGAAGGAGAAAACAAAAAGCTACAGAACACTAGGATTCATTTACATGTAGAAAGCATATAGCAAAATATAGAATTTGCACATTACTAGAGAAAAAGTAAAAATAAGATATTGATTTAAGTAAGACTCGAACCGCGTACCTTTCGCGTTGCAAGCGGACGCTTTGCCTTTTCTCTACGATTCTAGTTCTCAATAAATCACCGTCAACTCTCAATCAAGCGTGAAGCTAAGAAATTTCTATCAAAAAATGCAAGATTTAGCCAGATCAAAACTTCAATTTGCAAGTATCTGATTGAAGTGAAATTTCATATCTGCGAATTCCAAATGCTAGAATCGTTTCGGAAGTTAAAATGATTGAATTACGAAGATCAATATTTTGCCTTCAATTACGTTATAAACGGTGTGGCCAGTTTTTCTTTCAGAAGATTTTGCTCGGGGAAGGGGGCTAAACCCAGTCTTACGAAAATTATAAATAATGCATATTGAGTCCCATGTGCTAAAAATATAAAATAATAACAATTGTACTTAAGAATGTGTCGCATTCTTTTAGTTAACCTCAAACTAGCATGAACAGTATTTATAGAAAGTGCTATTATATTCGTATTTCAGAATACGCATGAGTAATACAAGTGTTGAAACTATTTCTTTCGGGAGGCTGTTGGAAACCCATGGGGGCAAAGCTCCCCCAAAAACATGCCTGGAAGAAACCGTGCCTATTTTGAAACCTGCCCAATTTTAGTGCAATTTAATACATAGTAACTCCAATCGATATTTAAATAAAAATAAATAATTCCCGAAATTAAGACGGGAGCAACACGATGCATTTTAATTTTAAAATCCCATTTAATTTTCTTTAAATTTTGTATCTCAGGGCTCCAATGGTCGCTGAATATGATTCTGAACTGAAAAATTACGTATCGGAAGTCCCTCACGGCGGAAACTTCAGAAAACAAATTTTAAAATATTTAATTTCATGAAATTTCATATTTTTAATTTTCAAAGCTCCCTGAATTCGACTATGAAAAACAATCTTGAATTACATTATCCAACATGGCTATAGTCCAAAACGTCTTTATATGAAAAATCGCTAGGATTCTTATCTGGAGTTTCTAAACAGCGCTTAGATTTGTTAAGGATTTTTAAAAAGTGAATTTTCAAAAACAAAATTAACATAACCCGAAAAATTTTCAGTAAAAAAAAAGTCATATGATTTTTTTCAAAGCAAGAGTGTCTGGAACGGTGCCCATCCAGCATCGTGATGCAATTGGGAAATACTCTGAATAAAAGACAGTGGCGATCAGAGTTGAGATCTTCGGTTCTCCTCCCAACATGTCTGGTCATCGTGGGATCAGCAGACAAACTCTTTCCTACGAGAGAGGCCTCATCCAGTAGTGAATTGAATATGGCTGTGAATTAGCCTATATTTATAATCTGGGAGTAAAGCAAGAGGCAAAAACGGCGAATTTACAATAAATATAATTCTGCCCGAGAGCAGGTGCTGACCCGAAATTTCCTGGGCAGGGTAAACCGATGGCGGTTGTCATTGTCTTCAATCGGATAGAGAGGACGTCCCAAGGACGGGACCTACAGTTTAACGTAGACTCCAAACACTGATTCCGCCAGACGCCCCTATCCGTGGAAGTGTCACCTCGCAAATTCTCGGCCAAAAATCAGTAGAAACCGTGCAAAATTCCATCTACACTCTCTTAATTTTTACTTTACACCCCCACCCAAAATGAAAATTATGGCGGAATCGCTGACTCCAAACCACTTATATCAACTTGTTTGTTTAGCACGCAATATTAAAAATATTCGACTTTCATGAGTTCATTTATAACTATGTCATTCAAGAATGTGACTTCTATACACATGGAATAAACACAAAGGATAAATGAACAGTGCATAAGGAGTTTTGTCTGTTCGTTTACGTGTAATTTGTTTCCCATCGCTCAAGTTATATAAAAGATTTCTTGCTGAAATATAACATCAGTTTCTAAGTCATTTTCTGGATTGTTATTAAGAAGCTAAAATGCAAACATTACTGTTACAAATTTATTTAGTTCTAACACTTGCAAAATTCTTTCATTTTTTTTAAAATTCAAGTAAAGTTCGTATTTGAAAAAGCTAACATTTGTATACTAAGGCTTAATCAGAATTCTGGTCAAATTTCTCAGGCAAGCGCTGTATTTGTAATGCTATTATATATTACATGTAGCTTGAGCCAAAATTGCCTGAAGGACTGAAATAAAATTTGAATTCTATAATCCACGTTTTTATGTAAAGCGGTTTAGGGGACCTAAAACTATAAACTTGTATTTTCTTTTAAACAATTTCTTTCGAAATTAAGAATAAATATATCAAAATTGAGAAATAAATCATCCTACAAGTATTTCATGTCAATTTTACATTACATGATATCTTTCCTTCATGTTTGCATTGCCGAAATAAATATGTCCATCTCTATTAAAATAGGCTCTATTATAAATGATGTGCACGTTGTGTTTAAGAGTATCTTCTTTATAAAGCAATTCCGTAGTTTACGCCCAATAAACCTGCTCTTAACAGGTAGTCCCGCAACTGATTCATGGGTTTAATACGCAAGATTTGTTGAAAACTTGAGAAATATGTTGGACACGTGAGAGTTATCTGTTTCATATATTGTCAATTTCCAGGCAAGCAAATGGCTGATTTTTACCTCTAGCAACAGGAAACGAAAATAAAATACACAAAATGAAATGAAAATGCAAAACCATTCAACATTATAACGCGAAAAGGAATGACACAGTAACGAAATACAAAAATGATAATTCGAAGCTAATCTCCATTCAAAATATTCGAACCTAGATTGCTTTTGTAGTTCGGACGAGTGAAAATCTATGCTAACCACAGAACCATCTAGTAAGAAATTGTCAAAATTGATTTGGGAGACGCGAGGGAAAGAACGAGTTGTGTGCTTCTTCTCCTCGTTGTAAAATGCGTTTTTATTTTATTCAACTTACGGGTTAGACTGGGTTACTGTGTATTATCGTTGTTTTTTTCTGCTGCCTTAAATTGATGTTTCATAAATTAAAAAAATAATACATGATTGACCGTTATATAGAAGTCACTAAGACTAATTTGAATTTTCCTAAATACTTCGAAACATTATGAATAACATTAAGCAGTTTAAAGCTGTTAATTTACAAATTAAAAATATATTTCACTGCAATTACAAATACGAATGGTTAGTTATGGGTGAAGAACAAATGTGATTTTCTAAATGTGTTCGCTTAAAAAAATTAAAGAGAAATGTGTGGATTCGAACTCATAACCTTCTGCATAGAAAACTAACTTGCTAACCACTACACTACGATAAATATAGCGAAAGTGTTTTTCACATTTCACTACCCGTTAATTTTTACGTACTGAGTATGTTTCTGTTTTATTATTATCGAATAGGATTGTCTTTTCCCTATATTGTCTTTTATTACTATGTCTGCTATGTATGAGAAGTATTCTGGAATATACAAACAAAACACATCTATCAAAGAATCTGAGTACAAGTAGTTGAAAGTTTCCATGTGCACTACACGTGTGCATGTGCATTGCGAAATTTTTCATAGTTGGAACATTCTATTCCAGCGCCTCCAACAAGTGGGATTTACTTTCTTGAAAGATAGTACATATTGCTGAATTACGCTTCAGTGTATAGTAATTCTAGCTTTTTGTTGATCGAGAAGAATCGTGTTGGAAAACACACGGAGGCAAAAATTTGTAGTATTGTTAAATCATTCACTATAATTGATTTTTTTTAAAGTATTGGAATGTTTCAACTTTTCGACATTTCTTACTTTTATCTGAGAAATCTCACTATTTATGAACACGTGTATAAATATAACGCTTTGTATACATTTAAAAAAAAACATCTTAAATTGACTTTGTTAACATTGCTAAGTCATACATTGAAGAAAAATAAATAAAAGGAAAATAAATAGGTAGACAATAAAAACAAGAGAAACTAAATTTGTCACGGTAAAGATCTTCCAAGGTCATTTTTAATTTAATGCGCAGAAAGAGATTTTAAAAGAAATCAAGTTCAGGGTCACGGAGTATGATGGCACTTTCGTAAAAACGTTACAAGAGTAATCACAAGTGTGTGTCGAGGTTAAATGACAAGCAAGAAAAAAAAATCTCCTGTCTGTTCATAAGTGATGCAGCCTAAAAGTTTTCAGACTGATGTGTTTCCCAATAAACAAAGAGAAAGATTTTAAAAAAATCATAAATGCAACGAACTCTACTGAAAAGAAATCGTCTAGCAAACTGTATTGTTAATAAGGCGGAATCCTTGTAGTTATTCCCCGCCTTTTCGTTTTACGTCAATTATTGAAATTTGAGTGCAGGTAAACCAAAAATAACTTTCGTGAACTAAAAGTTTGTTTCGTACTTCAACAATGAATACAGTTAGCGTTAAAGAAAAGTTCACGAAAGTTATTTTCTGTTTACCTGCACTCAAAGTTCAATAATTGACGTAAAACGAAAAATGCGAGAAAAACTACTAGGATTCCGACTTAATTAAATTTCTATTGGACGTTTTGTTATAAAATGTAATTTAACAGTAACTTCTGTTGGACACAGATTAACAGCACGAACAACGAGACATTTATGTAAGACGAAGCGTAAGCAGATTCCAATCACAATGACGCTTGTTCTTGTTACTTTTCTGGGACATACCAGTCTTCGGCGTCATTTGTATAGGTCGCATTTGTGTTTGTAGAGCGAAGGAGAGCAAAGCATTTTTTACTATATGCAAAGCTGTTTTCACTGTTTGCGGAGTCAATCATTTTAGCGTGTGGTGTAACTTGTATATTGTAGATTGTACTTGTATTAGGGCAGTCACTCTATTACACTTTTACCATAGAAAGGTTACCTGACGCCCCTGTTTATCGGGGACAGCCACGGATGTTGTATCGCATTACCGTGTAAATGTCGTTACCTTAACCTTCCGGAATTTTCTCGTATGTGCCCTCAGTTTCGTCTAAAACACTCAATTCCACGAATTCTTAAAGTTTTGCTTTACGTTGACCTACCTGTGTTTCTCAGAAAAATTGTGAGACATGTATTTCTCTGTATGGTTTTGAGTTCGTTTGGTAAACTGAGTGTGAGTTAAATTAGGTTAGAGAACACATAATCCAAAGTAATGCATTTATTTCAACAGCTAAACTTTAAGAGAGAACAATCCTTTCTGCCCCAGTGGTGTGGTAGGTTGCCATAACGTATTTGCCAACACCAAAAGTACGTATTATGTTTGAGCGCACTGGAAATTATGCCCGGATTCAATGCAAGAGGGAAACTAGTAATCTGAAGTTTTTATACCTTAAGCATAATCTAAAGCAACGATCTCCAACAAAAGATGGCAGCACTACCTCCGTATATGTCTAATGTACGGTACTTTCACTGTTACACGAAATTTCATTGCTGCTCCTACAAAATCAAACCTAGAGTTCAAACTTTCCAGGAAAGAAAGTTCATAACCAATTCAAGAGCATGATCGAAGCCAATTTTAACTTTCTTTTTTGTTCATTGTTAAAAGAGCTTCATTGTTATATGTTTCGATATTCATAACAACAATGATGCGATTTCAACAATGAAGGGAAACGAAAATAAAAAATCGGTATCGATCATGGTCTTGAATTGGTTATGAACTTTCTTCCCTGAAAGTTTGAACTCTCTAGATTTGAATTTATAGGAGCAGCAAGGGAATTTCGTGCAATGATAAGAATACGTTAGACATATACGGAGATAGTGCTGCCATCTTTTGTTGGAGATCGTTGCTTTAGATTATCCTTAATGTGATTTTCAACAATTCAATCTATATATTTAGCTTATATATTTAAGGGTAAGATATTAGTTCCTTGGCGAGCGGTCTTCCGGGGAAGGGATACAAGGATACCCTTGCGGAGCCGTTGCCTAGGCATTCGCCAAGTGTAACTGAAGCCCAATAAACTTTCAGTCAGTATGGCTGACAACGTACCTCAGTCTTCCTTGTCTTCCCTGTGTTGATCCGAAGACCGTAACCGTAACCACTAGCGTAGAGGGTGTTAAGGAACAATGCATATCACTATCGTCTTAAAAAGCATTTATATCCGATACTTAATCCGAAGAGACATCTATCACATGTTGGTGATGATGAACAGTGTTCTGCTCGGATACAGGTTTATTAACCAAAAGCTCTTGAATGGTGTGAACCAATAATTATTTACCATTGCATCTAGTGGGAATAAGATGTTCTAGGGACAAGAACTACAGTTTAAAGTAATTTCGAAACCACTATGTTCAATCTGTTTCCTACCGGGTGCTCTTAAATGGGTTAGTGGGGAACACATTAGGATCGAACCAACTCATTCACTAGTCGGATTTGGTCATGTTTAACTTTAACTTGAACCAGCGTCTTAAGATCACTAACACAGAGAATCGAAACCAGGACTAACATCGAAAACGAAATAACTCATCGACTGACAGCACTTACACAACTGGAGAATATTTATTGTCAAATATGTTTCCCATGTTCATTGCTCGATTTCAGAGCTAAATACAGTTAGTAAAAAAGAAATAGTGATACTTCAACTGCATATGCGTGATCAGTAACAGCAATCACGAATGGCGCAAGGCAAATGTACGCCCTAAGACCGATGATGGAATACTAGTAGCAGAACCAGCATGAAAAATGTTCGCTCTACTAGTCTTGCTGCAGAAAGAAGACATCGCCTAGAACAGATCACAAAATCAGCTCAACAGTTTTAAAGAATCTAGAACTTTGCTTCCGCCGGTTCGCTTCTGTTATTGAAAACGACCTTATCATTGAACTCAGTCATACCACTGCATTGTCGCAATTGCGAAAATGGGGTATGAAGGAGAATAAACCGCGCAAGAAGTTGGCAGGGACACATAGTGCAAGAAAACGTGAATGTGTGTGTCAATACGCAAACTGGACTGAAGGTGACTGGGAACGTCATTTTCTCAGATGAAGAAAAAAGCACAGAATAATGGTAAATAATGTAGGTGTAAGGTTATGGATACGAAAGGGTAAGGAACTTGAAAATGTAACCAGAAAACTGACGCAGAAATCCTGTGATTGTGTAATGATATGGGCTGGTTGTGCTACTAAAAGTGTCGGTACGATGCAGATATGTGAAGGGTCATTGATTCCTAGCAATACCTACAAATTCTAGGCAGCAAAATTTTTCTAGACAAATTCTAGTCAACTACTTTTCTAGAAAAAGTGTGGATTATTTTATCTTCAAGAACAATAACACTAAATGTTATAGGGCAAATTTCGTTAGTAGAAAATTCACGAACGTAAGTATTCCAAGATATTTTTAACCACCAAACTCACTGCATATGAATTCAATTGAAAATTTGTGGTCCATTGTGAGTACAAGACTGCAGAAGAAATTTTCGTGAAGACGGAAACTCCTTGAAAACCTCACTTAGGTTTACTTGAAATCGACGTTTAACTTTGCCATCGAAGTTACAGCATTAACAAAAGCCAGAAGAGTACATACAAAATATTAGTATGCTGTTTTGTACCTGTTGATGTTAAACTATCATGCATTGCATTTGTGCTTTAGTTATAATATTGTTTTAATTACTTTTCTTCAATTTATGCACTAGCCTCTGTTACAGCTGTGTTAAAGAAGGCCACATGCACGTCTGCTTCTAAGAATATAAATTCACTGTATATAGTTCTATTATCTGCAGTTGCGGTCTGCCATACTTAGGATGGATTGCTTCCTACGTTTCAACATTGTAATGGTATCACGCATTCATGTGCGACTTCAGTTTTTTCGTAAATTTTGTGAAAGACGTATCCGAACAGGTGTTGCTATTTTCCCCACTATCTAATACAGTAGCATATTCTTCTCCATTCGAGTGTGATGGAACGTGATTTCTATCATCAAAATGAACTAGTTCCTGAAAACAATAAAATATCAATATTTACTAGACAAGCTTTACGTAGAGTCCAACATGTACTCGTGTTACACTTTGAGCTTCAAATGAACAGAACAACACCTTTGGTTTTATAACACAGCCTTTGCTTTTACCGGACGCTAGATCTTACACGGAAAGATGTTGTTTAGTAAATTTCAAAAAACTCACTTCAACAAAATATATATCTTTAACCACATCAACTGTGGTCACCCAGATAAAACATTTTTCCTCTTGTACACATCATGATTCCAGTTACTGCACTACCCCTTTTATTACGCTTGTACGTACTACAACTGCTCATTCCCGTTCAAATAGAAGAGTTTTCCTGCTTGACCAACTAAATGTTTATAATCGACTTAAACTTTCATCTAAATCGTGCTTAAAATTAAGATATTAGACTATTGAAAGTCTGGAGAAAAGGATAAGTGAGGACACTCTTAGTGTTAACAATCAAGAATACAAGCAACCTATGATACTAGAGACGTCTGAGCAGTTTACCGCAATCATTAGTGGCACTCAATGGGCAAGATACATTGAAATGTTCATGGCGGCAAACGAGTGTTCTATCTAGCGCACCTAAAATCTATAATTAACTTTAAAAGCACTGGGATTTTGTTCAAAAGCTGCTTCCACATGTCGTTCTGGCTACGGTTCATCTTCGAGAGATCTTCATCTTCGTCGACGAAGCTCTTCAGACTACCGTTTGGATTACCAGATGAAAGGTGGTGGTGCATGTGTTTGGTGGACCTTTCTTGGTGAAACCTTCTAAAGACTATAAAGAATCAATCGGTGCATGGTTCTTCAGTCTGTCTTTTCTATCCATCATTGCCAACCGATTCTTAAACACACTCCAGGAGTATCATATATACAGTATGTTTTAATGTTTACTTTGCACAAACTATACACTAAGTTATGGTTACAAATAGGGTTGCTTCAAGGTTGAGGCGTACAAGAGTTACGGTGAAGCTCAACACCTTTGGAACAATACTCTTATATTGGAAATCATTTAACGGTGATTTAGAGGTAATAGAAGTAGTGAGAACTAAAGTTGATATGTCCAAACATCATATTTCTCAGGAGAAACATGTGAAAGTTACAAAAAAAACATAAATTCTATATCTGGTACGTGTTTCATTCTTTAGTATTATCTGGCGTATACTTACAATGTTGTGATCCATAGGTACCAATAAAATGAATCTTTAAATATTTGGACAAACCAACGTCTTGCGTAGAAAATAAGAAATGTGGTAAATGAATTCGCTGACGGCTGTTTTATTGCCTTATACATGAACAATATGTGAAGAATTGTATTCAGTCTCTATATGTGTATCATTTGTCACCTTCTCCGAGCTATGGAAGACATTATAGAATGTAACTGTCTCCAGAACGACGATGTGTTTTAGGAGGTGTCGTATGTTCCAAAACTTCTCAATTTCAATTGGTCGAAATGGAACATTTATTGTGTTGAAATTCCTTGTAGTAGGATGCTAATCTTCGGCTTCTACTTAAAAATTAATTGTACAAATATATGTCGCCGTTATGGACATGGTCTCCTACATCTTCAAAAATATGCTACGAGCACAACCTCTTGGTTGTGCTACCTTGGAAGTTGGAGGTATGATAGGGTCAAGAGCATATTTAAAGTCAACCACTAACAGTGTTCGATTTGTCGGCGAGAAGCGGAGACTTTCCCTAGTCCCTGAGGATTTCATCCCCGGTTCTTGATCCCGAATATCATCTCAACCGAAGACAAAATCTTTGCATTTCTACCCAAATAGGTAGGTAGTGTGTTGAAACTTACCAGCAGCCACTAGCTTTAGGATCCCCCCTCCCTTCGTAACTTATAACAAATCGAACACTGACCGTATCGTATGACAACTTGCTATATGAGACCGGATGCATTAGGAATCTGTTTGATCTTCCGTCCAAGCGGAAGACACTACAACGTACTCTATTCATTATTGTAATTTCTCTATCCTGCATATGAGCTGCCACTGGACGTGTAACTGTGTCTAGGCTCGGGATAGTAGAGAAAAATAGTACGGAATTTTCTGTGCTAGGTGCTGTCAAAGAGCGAAATTGTAGTTATTTTTACACTGCAGAAGACGGTTATCGTAATAGCATGCAGGTACTTTATGTCAGCAGCAATCGTTGGGATTCATAAACCACAGCAAGCAGTTAAGGACACATTTGGACTTTTCTCAATCTAATGTTTACCGTAGATAAAGATGGTGAATTTCTTTTAATATTCAAGTCTCCATGACTCCCAATATATGCAGCATTAACTGTCGTTTGCAGTACTCCTTCCCAATATCTGGATGGTAAATTTTTGTTTCGATACATGTCCATGAAGTTTGCGTGTCCTGAAGGTAACACATTCATTATTATTATTATTATTATTATCAATCTCGAATAATAATTAGATTTATTTTTTACCAATGGTATAATTTTAACAGAATCATTACGTTTTTAATTCTATATAAAATTGTTGTGAAAGCCAGACTAGAGTACACTTCCAATGTTTTGAACGATACTTCTAAAACGGCTCCCAATAAACTTGAAGCAGTGCAAAAGGTGTTTTATTTTTTTTAGATTACTATGTTTTAAATTTAAGTTTTTATATTACTCTTTTAATTATTATTATTGGTGTGAATTCTTCAATTTTGAAACTTTGGAGCAAAGGAGAAAGTATCTCGACAAGAACTGTTTACTAAAAATTTTATCAAATTTATTATCTTGTAATTATTTTATTGAAAAAGTTAATTTCACCGAACAAGATATCACCATGTTTTGACTATATCTGAGAAACGTGATAAACTGTTCAAAAGACTTATAATTTGATATGTTTTAATTTATATACTATCACTATAATTATAATAACTATTGCTTGTATTTTAATGAGTGTTTGACTATTGATTGACAAAGTGTTATCGGCCACTGAGCTTTTCATAGCAGAATTGTGAATCAGGTTATTATATACAAAGATTTTTCTTAAGACTGTTATGTTTAAAATTTGACATATATTTTTTTTCTTTTAATTTTGGTGTGATTACTTTGATATAGAAGTGAAATGTAATAGATAAAAAATATTAGTTAATCAAATTAACTGTGGATATTTAATATTAAAATTGAACTTTAATGTCTCCTCATAGCAAGCACAATTTTATAAACCATTCACAACATGTAAAAGAGGATGTAATACTCAAAGTATTGATATGTAATTCTAATCTTGGGTGATGAGTGTTTTTACTTGTAATGTTTTGTATCCCCATATGCATACTTCATTTCTTTCTTTTCTGTAATTTCTTTATCTGATTCAGTGCTATTTTGGCTCTTCAGCTGTTCGTAGCACTTTAATAAATTGAATTAAATTATTATTATTATTATTATTATTAAATTCAAGTCTTGTTCAATTTCAATAATAGAAACTCCCCTGGTTGCAAACTAGGCTCCAATGTCTTCAACATCAGCTCAGTGTCTAACTAAGTTTTCAAGTGATTATAATTTCAAAACAAATAGTTATTAATCTCTGTCGCATCATAATATGCCTTCAAAGTACTAAAATAAAATAAAATTTCAAATAGGGCTTGTATGTTCGTAATTTTACATATTCCAGGATAATAACAATTATCACGTAATAATTATTGTGTTACTAGTTAGATGATCGATTCATTGATTTTATGTCAGATCTTAATTAACATTTGACTTGCAACAAATCTTAATTAACATTTTAGTAGAAAGCGTAGTTATAACACTATTATCGTTACGTCAGCTAGGAAAATAACATACAAAAAGACGAGTGAATTATTTATAATGTATTCTTTTGCTTAATCAACAAATGACGTTTTGCCAGCGGACGTGACACATGTAATACGTCACCGTAGACGAGGTTACGATCGTCTTCTTTGAATACAAGGAGAAATAAATGAGTTTTTTATTTCCTGATTGCAAAACTTGGTAGTTAGGTGAGTGTTCACATACACAATAATAATTTATATAATCGCCTACGTAAGGGGAGATAGCTATTGAAAGGAAATGTAGACTGCGAACGCGATCAGATAAGATTTGCTTCAGTTGTCATAAATATGATCATAGCCAGTTAAAATGCAGTTTTTGTGAATCACATAGATTATCCTTTCCTTCAATTACACCAGGCCGAAGTACTATCGGGATGGTACCTACAATGTAGCCTTTGAGCGACTGTCTTTCAATATTCTGTCCCGGCCGGAGCCTGAAATGCTTAAAGGCCATACATAAAATTCAAATTCGAAATTCATCATCATCCGCGATTGTTGATTTTCTTCATTCCTCACTGAATTCCAGATTTTAATTGGTCAGCTAGCTGGAAAGAGATAAAATAAATTATGAAAAATAAGCACTTAGTGTCAGCGTAGTGAAAATATTAATGTAAACACCCTCCAGTAATAATGCCTATTAAAAATGTATCCCGGAATTATAAGTTTAACTAAATAACTGTTTGCGCTGACAGGTAAGTCGGTTGTGAGAATCTTACCGCATTATTCTTAAGTATTTAGTGCACCGATTGTTGTGATTCACCAGGTTTTTCTTGATTCTAGTTGATAATACAGAACATTGATAATACAATGATGAAAGAAGTTACACTTCACCAATCGCACCTTTCGAAACATTACTGCATGATTTGGGTTCCAAGAAAATAATACGTTTTCGTAGGAAGGGAATGTTCAAATAGAGAACGTTCTAATCACTAGTACAACTAGTCTTTAATATCTACCATATACATGAATCTACGTACTAGCTATCAATGTGAAATGTATGAGAAAAAATGAACAAGGATATGGTGATCACGTCGTGAATAAATTACCGATTGCCCGAATGCTTGCTCTCTGTGCAAATGGACCTAGTGGGGTCCATTGAACGGAGTGGTTCGGTCCTGTCAGAAGAATACAATTTACTTTTAGATGGTAATGTCAATTCACTCTCTCGAACGCTAGTGGTAGTTCTATACTATTGTGGAGTGTATTCACATAGTATGGGTTGGGTTCGCTGATTCTTGTAAAGGTGCCACTGACGTATGACCGCTAAGTTACACTAAGTTGTGACAATGTATTGGTCTTCTTGGGTTTTCAGTATGCACACAACTGCGGGGTGTTCCAGTAGGATAATACACAACATCCTCGAGAGCAAGTTGTCCAGAATTGGTTCAACTAGAGTTCGGAAAATTTGTGATGAATGGTGTGTCCGAAACGCACAATCGACATGAACCCAATTAAGCACTTGTGAGACATGTTATAGAGGTCCCCTCGCAGTTAAAATCCTGCAGCTATAAGTACCAGCAACTATGGATGGTTATTCAGACAGTATGACTCGACATCTCTTCGTAACTTGAGCCAAAGTTGCCTAAAGATTTTACAATTTAAATTAAAATTCAACATCTCTCCAGTGGTCTTCCATACACTTGTTGCACTACTTTTAGTTGCTCCACTTCACTAAGTAAGAGGGACTTGCACATCGCACGAATTTTGGCCTCTTAATGTATGTAGTATACTGGAAGGCGAAGCAATGTAACTCTTACTACATTTCAAACCATGCAACAACGAAGAAGTACTTCAATCGACTACATATTTATTTTACTAATGGACTAAATAGCAGTCAGATTGGGTTATAGTTTCACAATTGAGGCATTCTGTGAAAGAAGAAGCTAAGGCTAGGGTTACCAGACGTACTCTTTTAAGAGTACATTTGTACTCTCTTTTTTCAATGGAGTACTCTTTTTCAAACAGGTCAGTAACTATGTTCTATTTTGATAGAATACTTTGATATGAATACATATATCTTACATAAACTGTTAGATACCACATCAACTGCAGATGAGAAGACTGACAAAATTTCTAAAGTTGCGGTTAATGCATTAGTAAAAGCAAAAATATGTTATAAATAAATAACTTTCAGTGATGACAATTGAAATAGCCATTTTGGGGGTCTGAATATAAAGAGGATTTATAATATTAATTTTTTTTCACCTTCAAACTTCCCTTAAGAAAACTATATTAGGATTAGGATGCCCTGCCAAATCTAAAACAACTATGATAGGCATGGTTGGGCAATTGTCATTGAAAGTCTTGTGTTGAGGATATTTTACTATCTTTCAATCTACCCTGTCTGAACTAAAGAATTGAAGGAATTTTCGTCTTTTGTCGACGTAGAGTGCTAACAACTTCTTTAAAACTCGAAAACTTGATGGTGGTTTTCTTTGTTCCTCTATCAACGGAATATCTTAGATGTTCCCAGCCCTGAAATCATATTTTCTTCCTCCAGTTGTCCTAAAACAGATTTTCTTAAAGCCCTTTGAATGCATGGTACCTGTGATTTCTGCATTCAATGCAGTTAAAATCTTATGGTTGACTAACATATTTTATTTTATTTTATTTTTTTATATATAAACTATTGAATTCAAAGTTACAAGTTTGAGAATTACTAATTTAGTGGAAAAGTGTTGACCATTGGTAGGTTTTCATTATTATTATTATTATTACAGTGAAGCCTCATTTATGCTTTATTCATTTATATGCCTTACTTACCGTGAGTATAAGTCGCCGTGCCTCAGGCGGTAGCGCGTCCGACTACAAATCGGGCGGCCCGGGTTTAAATCCGACCAGGACACTGGAGATTTTCTCGCAGTGTTCCTATGCCTGGCTCTCTGAGGTGCACTCGGCCTCCTATCAAAATGAGTACCAGAATGTTCTTGGTACTCCTGGGCACCTTGGAAAGGTAAAGACGGTCAAGCGTGGGACTGATCACCTCAACCTCACTTCGTACCGTAAACCGAGAATATGTGAAGCGCTACTTCCACATCCCCCATGCGCCGTTTACGGATAGTTTTACCTTTCTTTTATTTCCGATGAGTCATCGCTAAGTGTACTCTTTTTCTACCTTAACAATCTGGCAATCCTAGCTAAGCCACAAAGTCAATAACGGTGTGATTATTACTTATCTGCATTCGTCTAACATCTGAGAACGACAGAAGTGGTCAGAGTGGGTAACGTCCATAAGTCCTAAATTACAGAAGTCCTAAATTGCAGAAGTCCTAAATTGCAGAAGTCCTAAATTGCAGAAGTCCTAAATTACAGAAGTCCTAAAAAGAACAAGTCCTAAACTTTAGGACTCGTGCAATTTAGGACTTGTGCAATTAAGGACTTCTGTAAAATCCAGAGAACTGGTTTCTTGTCTTTTAGGACTTCTGGAATTTAGGACTTGTAGTGCTACCCCGTCAGAGTGGGATACATCACGCAACAGATGCTTGTCAGCTGATCCCACGCGACCTCGCAGTGGGAAATCATACACTTCGCGGCATCATTGCAAAGGTAGTAAACAGCGTCGACCCCGCACCTCTCATGCGTCATTTCTTCAAAGCCAGGCTTTTCGTCACTACTATCTATATCCAATGTAAATTGCATTGTAAGATTTAGGCATCAGACCCGTCAGCGCCAGAAGAATCTGTTAACAACAATACAAGTTAAATTTCAGATTATCGAAAAGTGAAGGAAGTCAAGTTGATTAATCTTTCATTTACCACATCTAAAATCATGAGTATTAATTATGTTTGTAAATACATACACTGCAAAAAGTATCTGACAGTAAGTCCATATTTTGCACATGAGCCATGTGCTTCAAGTGCTCACAGAGAAAGTTGTCCGAAGTTGTTAAATCAAGGGAGTAGGACAACCATTTTGAAACCCTGAAACGGGAGACAGAAACAGAGACACCAAGCTAGTCGAGCCCCTCCAAGGAACGCCCCAGTGCGTAGATTACCAACCATAATACCGTGATCCTCCGAACATGCTGTTAAGTAGGAACTACAACAAAGCATGGGAATGAGGTAATTCTAGAGGTTTCTATCCGAAGACCACTACATCGGAGATAGAGAATGAAGGCGAAATAAGACAATAGGAAAGAACAAAGAAGTGGCATTGATAGAGGAAAAAATCCGGCGAAACCTGGAAAACCCCACTACAGGTATGAATTTAACCAGGTTGATAGGTTAAGGTAATTGGTATGAGTTTGTTAATTGGTTTGGTATCTAACACCAATGAGACGGGACGAACTACAGAATTTGTGTGACATATGTTACCTCAGCTGCTGCAGGTATTGGGTGCGTCGCTTCGCTGTCGCCGGGGGTTCCCACATACAATAAACTAGCCGTATGCATGCCACCCCGCGCCGTTGCTACCGTGGTGACCACTGACCAGCTGCTCCTGATTCACCTATTCAATTTAACGTGGCTGCTTCAGGCGTTTGGTACATCGCTGCGCTCAGTAACCTTGGCTGCGCTAGGCTTCACTTCAACGGTCACCCTCGGGGTTCCAAACCGATGTAGCTCCGATGAAGGTCCACAAGTTTCACTCCGAGGTCTCCTATGGGTGTGCTGCAAGTGCACGAGTAAACGCGGAGCTCCACTTCACCCACGGTTTCCTCAGCCTTCCGCAATCTGCCCCATTCAACCTGGCACGAGTACTATGGCTAATAGTTACATCGGTTCGCTGTTAACGGGGCTCACAAACCCCGTGCGTTTGCTACCACGGAATCTGTTCACCAACTTCATCGTGTCTTCACCAGTGTCACGTGAGACGCTTGGGAAATGGCTCTTGAAATACAGCCATGCTTCGAATTCGTAAGCGTTCTGTCCAATGAGCACCACTTCATATGAAAAGCCCTTGTATGAATCGTGCTGAGTGGCGAGCAAACAGTTCCAGCGTTGCGCAAACATGCTTCATGTTCTCTGACAACAAAACATTCTCTTCCGAATTGGCAACACTACCCGTACCTCTCTAGTGTCTACTGTACTTCAGAATGCTGTGTCGATCTAGATAGGTTCATGGAGATGTTCATGCATCTTAATGCCCGCTGGGCTGCTGGGCCCCCGTAACGAAAGTGTTTTGAATTTCATACAAGATTCATGCTTGCACTTGGCCAACATTCCATTATATAATCGTGCGCCTTTCAGCTGCCAGTGTATGTATAATTGTCGCGCACGAGCACTTGAAATCCTTCAAAATTGCAAACCGAATTGGGAGATACAATACTCCACCCTGTGTGAACATATTTTCTAAGATTCACATAGGAAGTAGTTTATGCTAATACATTTTATAGTTTAGATTCCGCCTTTAAAACGTCATATCCGTACGAATGGAATCAATTTAAAACCACCATTGGTTCGCCTTGTTAAAGTGCCTTCCAGTCATTACCTTGACTTTGGGCAGAACACCAATCACTATCATAATTGTATCAAGGTCGAATAAAGCAGTACTCATTTCAAACCATTTATCTTAAAACTGACCTATTCCACTATCAACATGCTTACTTTGCATTGGAAGCCTATTACATAACACTATTTACCAAGGACCATGATTACTTTTTTCGAAACTGTTAAGTTATTTTGCAACTTCCTGTTGAACTCTTTGTAAGCCGCTTGTAAACAGAGAGAATCCATTAGGGATTACCAGACAGACACATACGAGGCCAAGGAAACTTTTCTGCACTATCATGTTTCCTTGTATGCTGCGGTGACACAAAAAAAATGATTGATTATTTATATTTACAAGGCTGTTTTGCTTAAAATAAACAGATGATTTCTTGTTTTCTAAGATTCGTCATGTATAAAGCTTTAATTTCCAAAATAAATTATTGGCATCATGATTTCACAATTTATGTAAAATGTGAATTTATATATGCACACTTAATGAAGCTTTTCATCGTATAAAACAGTGGATCCCAACCTTTTCCCACTTGCGTACTTCTTGACAGCGTACTTTGTTTGGCGTGCCACTTGGCAGCGACAGTAACCAAGTGTTCCCGAAACAAAGAGTGAAAGCTTTCACCATGTGGATGTGCCAACTAACATGTACACTATAGCTACGATGATCATATTTTCTCAGTTAAAATTCGGGACAGGCTCTGACATTACCTCCAGCACTTCTTTGCGGATGATTTGCGGATCAACCAAAGAAAAAGCTTTTATTCAGGCCCTAAATTTAGATTAAAAGTTGAGTTTTGTGGAATAGTACATCGACTTTGAAAATAATAAAATACAACTTTAGGATTTTTAAAAAAATCAATTTTCATGATGTTCAGTTGTTATAATAACTTACACGATCTACGTATTTGTTAAAATAAAATTATTTCTTATTTAAGTTGTTATAACTAAGCTATTATTAATAAGTTAATCAGTTATTGTTTATTAATTAGAAATGCTCAGGAGTGCACATTAAATCAAAATTAGTGTAAAGTTGCCGGTTTTTTATATATATAAAATACGGGACATTTCAATATTTTCTCGGGACAGCATGACATAACCCTTCAAGAAAAATTATAGAAACCACATTTATTTCCGTTTATTTTCCATTCGTTCCTTTTATTTGCATTCATTAATTTTTAAAACTAACATAATGTTGATTCCATACATTATCTAAACATTATAACACTGATGTTATAATCCGGCCGGGTGGCCGAGTGGTCTGCGGCGGTAGTCCATCGGCTCGAAGGTCCCGGGTTCGAGTCCCAATAGGGGCATGGGTGTGGATCTTAACAACTAAAGGGCGAATCGTGATGGGCTGAAGTCCAAAGTTACTAGGCTGGCCTATATAAAAATCCTTTAGCCAAGATTTGACTAATTTTTCGTTAATAGGTCTGTCAAAATGAAAAGCTAATTTCTATAACCCCTTCTTAATCTATTGTACAGAGCTCTCTGTGAGTCCGTTACTCAGTGCATAGAAGGGAGGCGAATGTTAGAGATTGTTGTGTACAAAATCTTTCGATAAGTTTCTCTGAAAAAGGTGGGTCATTATCCGTAACAATGCTTGCAGGAAACCCATATTTGTGAAATATTTCTAATAATCATTTACAAGTTTCTTCAGTATTTGTGCTCTTTACTAACCATGCAGAAACCAAATGCGAATAACTGTCTGAACATACCAATATTTTATATCCTTCCCATACACCATGATCAAGATGGATTCGTTGGAATGGTTGATGAGATTTTGGCCAAGAACTGAATTGATTAGTTACAGGAGCATTGCTTAAAGATCTACATGTATATCAGTTGTATACTAAGCTTTCAATATATTTTTCCACAGATGGCCACGAAACACTTTCATTAGCTGTATATAACATTTTAGAAATTCCTCAATGTAATGATTCAAAATACTCATTTCTTAAAGCCATTGGGAAAATTACTTTATGCCCCCACATTATATATCCATCATCTATACTTAATAAATTCTTTATCTTAGAATAGGCTTCCAACCCTGTACTTTTATAGTTATCTGGAACCGAATTGGGCCAACCTTCCTTAATCCATTTTATTAATTGCTGATATAAAGTATCCTTAACAATTGCATACTTTACCTGCGTAGATAGCAAAAAAGTTGACTCAACAGATGCTACATATAACGGCGAAAGGTCTGCGTCTCCTGTTAAGTCAGCTAAAGGATGTCGGGATAAAAAAAGAAATCTGCCACTGCAACTTCTTCAGTATAATTAAATTTCAAATCATACATGCCTGCAAATAAGCACCACCGTTGCATTCTGGGGGAAGCTGTGTTTGCTATTGAACGATCAGAGAATATTAATTTAACGGGCATAAAGTCTGTATGTATGGTAACTGTTTTGCCATATATATATATATATAATGAGACTTACGCAAAGCGTATATTACAGCTATGGCTTCCCGGTCATGCTGAGCGACTTCCCTGCTGATGATAAAGTAGCCGAAGCCATAACCATTCTTAATTTACCATTTATTTTATTTGACAAGACAGCGCCTACACCGTAAGGACTGGCATCTGTTGTGATTATAATTTCAGCATCTTGATCAAAAGGATGTAATATTATGGCATTATTTAACTCGGATTTTAACTTTAAAAATTCGTGCTTGTGTTGGTAAGACCAAACCAAGTTTTGATCTTTTGCTAATAATTCATGAAGAGCTAGAGTTTTCAGCGACAGAAAAGGAACATGTTTGTGGTAATACGCTATCATTAAAAAAAACTATAAAACATTGTTAGGTTCAGGTGCTTCCAATAAAGGCTTTAATTTATTTTCTGCAACTTTTATACCTTGACCACTTACTAAAAATACCAAGTATGCTATTTCTGATTGGAAGAAAATACTTTTATCTAGTCTAACGGTCGTTATATCGACAGAAAATAGAGAACACTTGTTCTACTGTATGAGCGCACTCTACTTTATCCCTACCATAAATTAACACGTCATCCAAATAGCAGCATATGCCATCCAATTGACGCAAACTATCATACATGAAACGTTGAAAAATCTGCGTTGAACTTGAGAGTCCAAATTCGCAAGCGCCTCTGAATAAAATTTTCCCAGGGAGTACTAATTCCCATTAACTGTTGAGACGGCTCATCAAGCTCCAACTGAAGATAAGCACTTCTCAAATCTAACAAAGTAAAACATTTTGCCCCACAGAGTTGGTTAAAAATGTCTTCAATTTTAGGAAGTGGGTAGTTGTATTTCTCTGTCACTTTATTCAAAGTGCTCTTTAAATTAAGACATAATCTAACTTCATTATTTTTCTTTCTAACCACAGCTAAAGGTGTAGCCCATGAAGTAAATTTGGTTGGTATTACTATTCCTAATTTTTCGAGCTTTTTCAATTCCTGATGAACTTTATCTCTTAAATGTATTGGTATTTCGTAATATTTTCTATAAATAGGTAATGTATATGGTATAACCGTGCGTGTACTTTATAAACCCACCACCGGTGTAGAAATATCCTGATCAAAGATATCTTTATAAGCATCTAGTAATCTGTCTGTCTTTGTTGAACTATTTTGAATTAAACCAATTGCTTTTCTGGAACCAGAGTTATCAATACTTGTCAGTAAATCTCTTTTCCATGTTGGACAAATAACTGCCAACCAATTTCATCCTAACAAAGGATATCTCAAATGATTTTTGAATATTATTAATTCAAGATCATATATTTTAGATCCGTAATTAAATTTGACTTCTATTGTACCTAAAATCGTTGACATAGTTCCTGATGCACCACGTAATTGTTTGCATGAACCTGATAAAGCTAGATTATTTAGTATGTATGATAAAAATCCAAATCGGCAATTGTTACCGATGCCCCTGAGTTAATAAGGAATTCTACTGATGTATTCTACTGATGTATGACAAACCTGTTGATGCTTCATCGATATTTGCTGACAATAATGATATCTCATAAAAAATCTTTATCTTTTTGAAACCATTTATTTACTAACTGCAAAAATGTAATTGTCCTATGGTTTAATTCCTCTGTTAAAATGTATATTAACTGTAATGGCTGAGCCATTATTGGTAATGAGCAATTACCATAGACCATAACCTTGAAAAAGTACTTCCAGTCAAAGTACTTCCAAGCACTGTAGTTAATGAGCTCCATTCATCTGAAAAGTCGTACATGTAATTCATGATCGTAAAAACAGATCCGAGAAATACGTTCATGCAGTATCCCGTGGAATTACTTCGTGTTGGAGTACTTATTGCTGCACCGCACTGCGCCATATGTTATATTATTAATTTTATTATTGCGTATAGAAAGTATATCTAGAGGACATATACTAAAGTAAAGCCAATTAATTGATATCGATATATTCTCAATAAAAAGACAACATAAATATATGAAGCAGTTAAACTTGTATCTCATGTATTAGCAATCGTACATACTTGAATTGTATATCCCTTTCTTGGAAACGTAAGTAGTCAGCAAATCCTTCATAAAGCTACTTAATTACGTATGTAGAATACGTACTTGCATTTCAGTATTATATTCGTAATCCTTCACCATACAGAGACTTTTCAAAGTGTAGTATTTTCAATTATTCATATGGAAAGTAATGTATCATGAACGTAAGAGAACTTCCTATTCTCCGACATTGTTTATAGTTCAACCTAAGTAAAACAAACGTATATTTCTAGAATGAACGATTACATTCACAGGTTATAGAAATGTACAAGTTGATCTTTGTGACTTCACCACACATCATAACAAAAGTTTACGAAAGTTTTTTGAACTGATGTTATAATACATTATAACTCATAACACGTTATAACACTATAGATTTTTCGAAACACTATAACACTGATCTTTCAATGAAACAAAAATGATCAACTGACTGTAAGTTTAGTTATTGTCTGGGTTTCCGTTGTTCACAGGTTGTTTTAAAATCTCATTATAGTAGTCTACGTACTCGTCAGGAACATAACGATTTAGTTTCAACAAATCCTTAATTTTATGCCACTTGATGGAAAGTTTTCCTGATGGATAAACTCGTGTCTTTTTGTGTCTTGACTGACGCCATCCGAAAAGTTTTCCCGTCACTATGAAACTTAAGGCAATTGATTTTTCTTTTTTCATTTTAATACCAATACGTGCACCTAAATTGTGGACTGGATGCCCTTTTAAAAATATACGAATCAATTATGAACTCATGGGAACCTTTCCTATGCTTGCAAGTAAACATATCGAGGGTACATCAGGAAACAACCAGAAAGCATAATTAAAAGTGCTTTCGTTCATAAAGGCACACGCAGTGATCAAAAGTTTGGATCATAAGAATAAGTACTTATAGTGTGATCTAAGTCGGAAAACATGTTTATTTATAAAATGTTTGTAAAAATGAAAAACAGATACACATTAATGGATATTTGGTAAATGCGCCATCTTTTAGGGGGTACGTTCGTCATAGCCGTCATCTTGAAGTCCGCCATCTTGAATCTTATTCGATTTTTTCAATAGGAAGGGGGTCGTGTAATATATCAATCTGGGTTAGAATTTTAAAAGAAATACATTGATGAAATCAGTTTTGTCATACTGTGATGTGACATTGGTATGCGTAGGTGATTGAAAAGTCCAGAAATACTCTTTTATTTTTTAAACGGCGCAAGAAATAAAAAAAACTAATGCACAACCAATGAGTATTAGGAACGACCTACACAGTACTAATTACTTGTGCATTGGGTTTTCATTTCTTACTTTGTTTAAAAAATAACAGAATATTTATGGACTTATCAATCACCTACGGTCCTACGCATACTAATGTCCCCTCTCATTATCTCTCTCAAGAATACATTTATGACAAAATTGACTTCACCAATGTATTTCTGGTAAAATTCTAGTCCAGATTGATATATTATACGACCCCCTTGCTATTGAAAAAATCGAGTAAGATTCAAGATGGCGGACTTCAAGATGGCGGACTTCAAGATGACGGCTATGACGAACGTACATCCTAAAAGATGGCGAATTTACCCAATATCCATTAATGTGTATTTGTTTTTCATTTTTACAAACATTTTATAAATAAACGTGTGTTTTCCTGCTTAGATCACACTATAAGTACTTATTCTTATGATCCAAACTTTTGGTCACTGCTTGTGCCTTTATGAACGAAAGCACTTTTAATTATGCTTTCTAGTGGTTTCCTGATGTACCTAACTATTCTACCAAGTTTGGGCAAAAAAACGCTTTGAAGCATTCATAGCTTTACTTGTTATAATGTAATTATAAATGTTTTTAGCGCCACCTGTAACCGAATTTTATAACTCTATTGAAATTGGTTGAAAAGCTCATAGACTCTTAGCTTTCTTCAGAATTCATTTGGGCAGCATTGTACACTCTGATTATAGTAATTAGACAAATAGTGAATGACATTGAAGTTTGAAAGTTAGTGTAGCCTATGACGTCTGTGGTTATTTTCTTGTACTACACAATTTTGCAATATTCCACAAGAATTGCACTTTATAAATTTTCCTTTCATCTTTCTCAAGGCTGTGACATCTGATAATGTTGAAAATATCCATTAGAAAATTTACTTGTTTTTTTAAAAATATGTATAATTTAAATATTAATACTGAAAGAAGAATCAATATAAATAAAATTGAATATTTGTATTTTTGCGCGGTATATAAATCTAACGTGCGCAGATCGATTTTCACCAAACTTTGCATACGTGGTGTTCCTTGGGTCCCAGATTAGAGTATATTTTAATTCGCCGGAAGTAATCGTGTGATCAACTAATTAAAAGAAATAGTAGTAGCATTACTGATAATAATTAAATAAATACATTCTTTCTAAAACAACAATGAAATAAATAAATAAAGATTTTAAAGTTTTTATTCAAATTTTCATTAACTGACTGTTGTAACGTAGTTTTATGTATAATAAGTATGGTTTGGATAACTAATAATAGTAATATTATTTAGTAGTAATAGTAGTAGTAGTTTTAGTCGAAGTAATAGTAGTAGTTGTTGTTTTAGTATTTGAAGTAGTAGTAGTAGTATCACGACTATTAGTGTTGCAAACGTATTTTATTGACCCCGCACCAACGGGCAGGAAAATCAGCTAGTTTTAAAATAAAAGCATAACTCTCGTATTTTAAGGTTCGAAGTGTTGATAAATAGGTTAACCTACTAAGTACACTGCTATTTCTTCTTCTTCTTCTATTTTAGGAGTTTGAACTAATGGTAAATGCGTTTATTAAGTAAGACAAAAATATAATCTTGATAACTGCCAAGTTTAATGCTGCATTTTTCATGAACAGAAAAGTATATTAATTAGATCTATCACTCTTAACCTCGTGGATCTTCGGAATCTTATCCGAAACCTTGGCTACTCCCTGTAGAGCACGTGTGATGGAATTTCCAAGATTTCGCGCTAAATAGATTTCACCTCATAAAAAGTCCATAAGGAACGAGGAGCTTGAAGTGTATAATGATAGTATAGTTTTTATAACTTATATTATGTGCAAAGAAAATTCCATTTTAACTTGTTATGAACATTTTAGGCCACCCTGTATGAAGATTCCATGTGTGTATATGTTTATATTCAAGATTTCTTTGAGAGCAACTTCTCCAGAAGGTATCTCTGGGAGAGAAGATATGCTATGGAAAGTGACTCTCATAGATTTAACAATGGTGCATAATCGATCAACTAACAATACATTTCCTTTCAAAAATAACTCTTACAGGTATGTTAAGTTGCGTAATCTTGTCTTCACCTCGAAATTAAAGATTACGCAAGTTGTCTATCGCTGTCAGATTTCTTCGGTTTTTACACTTTTCAAGGTTAAGCTTTTTTTCCTAAAAGGGTGGGGAATGGGATGTTGATTATGACGGGACAAGGTCATCAAACAAATGCATTCTTGTCGTAAACGAAACATTTACGACTGGAAAGAAGAGGAGAAATTAAAACAGTAATTATGCATTATGTATACATTATTCCTGATTACATTCTCTACAGTTGTTTATTGGTATGAGCAGTAATATGTTCACAGCATTACAGCGAAAAAGAGCATGTGCTCGCAGATAATAAGCTCGTGTAAACATAGTTTTGAAATATGATTATTTTTTATGTGTTAACATCATTACCATTAACACTGAAAGGTCTTTTAGGGTACGTTCAGCCTTTCCCACCTTTCTGGGGTTAAAATTTCGAACTGTGCTGATAGAAAGTCAATAGAAAAATACCATCAGACAAATTGTTTCCTCTCCCTTCCCCTGGTCTTTCAGGTCATGGTTCCGCCATTGCCTCGAATACAACTTTCATTCTTAACACTTTTAAAGAGCTGCTTTTCATTCTCTTCTCCTTTATCCTTCATCCATCAAAGCTTCAGTTAAAATATACAGGCACAATTGTTAATCAAGCATAATAAATGTTTTGGTTTTGTTAACAGAACAGGTAAAAATTTTACTGTGAACAACATTTTAAAGAGACTATATTTTATTTTTGCTAGATCAAAGTTAGTGTATGGATGTACGATATGGAATTCCTATCTACGTGAACGTGATTTAAAGCTGGAACAATTACAAGTTGTTCTTTTAAGAAAAGACTTTATACATATAGAAAAAAAATATTTCTACCCTACATTTAAATTCTATAGATAAATAGTGTTGCTAACATGAAGATTTTAACTCTCGAATCGAAAAGTAACTTCTGTGACATTCCTATACAAACTTTTCCACAGCAATATTGGCAATACAATACAAAAGTAAATAATAATTAATCATTTCACTGAGTGCAGCAATGGTCCAAAACCACTTTTCGGAGAAATTGTGAAAATGGAGAAACAAAGACGTTACAAACCTTAAGTTTTGTCAGTTCAAGTATAAAATAATATATTGTTAAAAGACCTATTAGTTTAGTTGGATAGTAGTTCTGGAAAAAAGTTAACTATCTAACCGTTTGACTTTGTTTGCTCCGTTTCTCTGAAAGGTTAGCTGGATCACTGTTACACTAAACTCTTGAAATATTCTGAATACATCACCAATCTGAAGAGTGTTATGTTATTAAATTTATGAGAAAGATCACTCGACAAAATTGTTAATAATAATAATAATAATAAAGAAATTCAATGGGTCATATAATTAAATAGAAAGAGTAAATAGCTATTGTTATTTACACTGAAGTCCTACGTTAATGTAGGTGTATGTGTTTTTTTAATGTTGCAGGACACGTTAAAGGTAAAGACATTTGGTGAAGTGAAAATTGAATCTTCGAGCACTTGTGCCGCGAAATTGTTTGGTGTGCGGTAGCACAAGCTCAAAACGTGGATGTACGTATGAACCAGAAGTACATGATCGAGTTCCTCCTTTCTTCTCAGAAACATGACATTCATCGACAATTGCTGAAGTCTACACACGGTGGATGGGGCGCTTAAGCAGTGGTGACAGCAATGTAAAAGTCAAGTAACATTTTTAGACGCCCATCCATTGCTGTCATACTACTAAATGATGAGTGTTTCAAAGAGTTAATCCGCAAATCATCGAATTACGATCTGGGAACTGTGTGTGGAGTTTAATATCGCTTTCAATGGTTTGGAAATTATCACAAAATTGGAAAATGGCTAAGTTGGTCCCGCGAATACATTCCAGCACCACATCGATGTCGGCCAATATCAATAACCTATTGTTTGCACTTTCGATCCATTTCGCTATCCGATATCAATCAATATAGAAAAGAAAACAATTTTGCCAATACTTCCAATATTGGATATCGATGCTGATTAGTATCGGGGATCAATGTTGATCGTTATCTTTTATTAAAAGTAAATTACTCTTTTACTAAACGGAATTACGTATATTTTTTAAATTACTGTAGTTTTAGAAAACAATCTACCTGCCTTTCATACCAGTACTTGTCCTTTCGTCTTGATGAACAGTTGAAAATTTTTGCACTTGTTTGCGGATGGATTCCAGCCTTGAAACTTGTGATTTGTAGTCCGTCGTTTCGGTAACTACACTACGTACATCAAGAAATATACGCTGATTATGAAGTTCCTCAACTCAGACATATGGAATGTGGTGACATAGAAGGTATTTTCATTACAGAATGACTTTACGTAGGGAGCGCGTAGAAGTTTTATACATAGAAACTTTTATGTTTCCATTACAAAGAAATTTTTGAACACACACGACGCGGCTCTTCCAAAGGATATCGGCCAATGGCGTTTTCAGACAGGGATGTTTCTGTAAATGTTATACTTTAATCTGGCAACTTTTTTTTTCTTTTTGCATATTTTCTGGTTGAAATACAACACGTTTCTTAGATTTCAAGAACAGCATTGAATATTAAAATAAAGTACCACATCAATGTCGATCAAAATTGCTCCAGAACGTCCAACCCTGTTTATTAACCCAGTATTGGTCCGATATACGCCTAATAGGCTAGGGCTAAGATAGATACGAAAAGAATATAGTTCTTCAGAATCTATTGAAACAATACGGGATTGAAGATGACAGTATCCTGGATCGCATCATCACCAGTAACGAGATGTGGTGTCGCCGTTATGAGCTGCAGTCGAAAGTTGAATTTAACTTTATTCATGCCCTTTAGACACTTCTGGTTCATGCTGCGTACTCCGGCACATAAAAGCTTGCAAGTCTTTTTTATAATGATACAATATATTCCTATATCTATTGCACATGCCCTGGACGATACGTCCCGCACAAATTGTTTTCAATCATAACTTTCAAAGGGATATAACATTTTCAAATTGTCTTTGGACATTCCAATAAGTTAAAAGTGAATTGACATGTCAACATTGAAATATATACGCTAACTCCACAGTTATATATTTCTTGATTTGCCAGCTAACTCATATATCGAACATGGACTCTTTACTACAATGATCTCGGGGTATTACTCTTTAGTTCTTCCGGATGACGTCATATACTTTATTAAGATACCTACTTGTAGGGAACCCAGGCTTTCGCACATGGGTGAGGCGAAACTTAATATTACTTTATGAGTCTTGGCCTAGTGTAGAAATGCTACACTAGCAAAACCAGTAATTGTTTGCCGTAGAAATAAAATATAGGTAATGAGAAGACGTATTTATTGCATTTCAGTGGAATACTAAAATGATTTTTTTTGAGTAAGTTCTCTGTGAGTTTCTTACATGTCTTTACCCTGCAAACAACTTAATCATACACTATTTACAATCTACTTCTTCACTTAAAAGAGTGACAACATACGTTAAGTGATAAGTTGAGTAGACCAATTATTTACCAGGTTTGTTTCTATTAACATTTTCCATTCATTACATAATGTTTCCTAATTCAGAGTTGTTCATAATTTTATAATGCATTTTTGTCTGCCATCTATCTATCAACATTTACATTTAACCATAACTACATTCGCAAACAACAGACTGCTCCGCCTTTGTTGTGCAACTTTCATATGCATTACGAACGTGTATAAACGTGGAATTAAGCCTTCATTCATTAAGTAACATACATTAATTAACAATATAATTGTTTACATAATTACGGGTAATATCCAAAATAAGTCGTATAATAGTTTGTACAATATTATGTAGCCGATGTGCATAGAATGGCATTACTGTAGTAGATGTACATTACGTGGCTTTCGTGCACAGGGTAATTATTTCGTTTACCTACCAACAAATATTTTATAACATAATTCCGTATTAACTTCTGTTTGATAGTAACAGCTTATATATTGATCTAACCAAACCAAACCTAATTTAACCTACACTTCCATTTAGACTAACTGCGCGTAACAAACTCAATTGAGGCTAACCTAACGTAATCTAACCTAACAAAGCTAAGCATAGCTTTGGCTTGCTGTATCAACATTAAATGGATACACAACATGCATTTAATTTGCCCGAGAGAATTAATGATTAAATTCATTAGTTAAAAATAATCCAAAATGTTCTACTAAACACGTGTTCGATTAGTGATATCGATCGGCTCGACTAGATTGGCGACACACTACAATCGAATCCTAGTGTGAGTTCCACTAAGCTGCGACTTCACTCGAGCAAGTTTCGAGCGACTACTCGATTCGACTTAAGTAAGTACTGAACACCGACTCGACTCACGTAGGTACTGGGCACCAACTAGAGCATAGAGTGAACACTTTTTTGCTCGAGCAGGTACTGAGCACCGGCTTGACTAGACTTGAGTTAATAGCGAATTGCTGTTGAACGCAATTCGAGTCTATATTGCTCGGTTCACGTTCGAGTCGTTTCGAGTGGTCCTTCGGTTTCTTCGAGCAGCAACTAAAGTCTATCCTAGTCGCGACTCGTTGGCAACTCTCCGGGAAATCATCATTCTCAAAAATGGACCACCATGACAGTGACTTTTGAAAAAAAAAATAAGAGAAAACTCCAGGGGAGCTTTAATCTATTCTATGGCGTTTACATTTTTTAAGCACTCATCGTTGAAAACTCTTTGAAGGCACATATAGTGTTCAATATTTCTTTCTATTTTTCTACTGAGGTTATAACGACCCTTGTTTTCAGCTAAGAGGTCCCATTGAAAATTTCAGTACTGACTACTGGAAGACAGCAAGTTTGAAGCTGAATGTTACTTCTGAAATTAACTCTTCAAAACGTAAAATTATATGATTTCGTTCCAGTTCTGCAACCAAGAGCCACGTTCCTGTAAGCAGAAGGGTCTTCGAAGAAGGAAAAACTATAAAGCTGTATTGATTATAAAGAAAACATGAAATCATCCTCATCATGAGAAAGAAGTATAGTGAGACGTGTTAAGAACAGAATAATAAAAAAAAAAATACTTGACTTACGTAATTAAAGGATGAAGCCATGGTGCAAGCTAGTAATTTACGTCGCCTACAAATAATCTGTGCACGTTTCATTCTCTCCAATCGACAATAATTACATTGGGAAAACAATTATATGGGTGTTTTTGTCTTTGTGCAATTGCATTTCCTGTAAATTTTCACAACTGCTTGCGAAAATGCAAGAAGATTCATTTTCCAACAGGAAAGTTTGACAACATTGCGGAAGATTTACCTTTTCAAAGAATTTGTAGTATAAGGCATTACGCAATTAATTTCTCATTGTGTATCTGTGTGATCTATGCTTTCTTCTGTTTAAATGACCTTGAACTCTACCATTAACATATAAAATGAAACAATTAACCACTCTCACACAAGGAATGATTAGGAAAATACAAATACATCCATGCGGAAAATTGGGATCAAGGTAGATATTGTTGTGTTAGATGTGGAAGAAAATAAGGCATTGCGTACATATGCAAATACACAGAAAGGAGATTGCAGAGTGAGTCCACTTTTACAGTATATTCTACAGATAACACAGTATGTATTTGGGTCAGCAGAGTGTATCTAGTTTGTAAACTAAGATGCATGCTGACCGTACAAAGATATATCCCAGTTACCTTTTAATCTCTGCAACTGAATGCCAGGAAATGACCAAGGTTACCTCACGAAATACAAAAACCTTTAATGGGAACTTCCCTTTAGATATGTCTTTGTTTGTATATTTACTTCATCAATTATTCCAAACGTTATTTTAAAGTATATTTCAAGTGTGAAACGTTATTCAGAATCTTTTGTACACACCAGGAGCTATGAAGAATTGGACAAATTTCATTTATTTGAAACGTTATTCATAATGTTTCATACTCTTCGGTTGTAAGAAACATTTCACGTTTGAAACAGACAGACTTCAAAATAATAACGTTTGAGTCTTCTGTATATAAACAATTTGGTGTAACAGAAAAAAAAACATCAGTCAGTTCACTTGTGTTAGTCCTGCCGCACACTAGACTGTTCAGCCTCCGCAATTCAACCGCGCGACCAAATCGCAGTGCATTTTTGTGTAAGCGATTTGGTCGCTCGATTTATACTACACCTGTTCAATGTTCAGTTTGCTTTCAGGGTTGGTAGAAACTAGTTGGTTAGCACCACACAAATGCTATGCACAGCATTAGTTACAAGAAAAAGGAGGCTCCGAAGACGGAGAAGCAAATGGGTTCATCCTTTAAACAAGAAGATACTGATACTTGGGCAATTTAATTGCATGTACGGCGAGTTAAGAAATAACCCAGACAGTTTTTTTTTTTAACTACTACCGGATGTCAATGGGTTCTTTATAACTGAAGGCATATTAGAAGACCTCCCCAAAATAATGTAATTTCCGAGAATTGACATGTCCCACTTCTCGGAATTTCATTTTTACTTTATGATTTAAGTAAAAATAATTCTCAAAATAGCTTTCACGGAAACGAAACAGAATCGAAGACAAAATTGTAAAATTGCTGATGCATCGATGCATCCGGACAGTATCAGACAATAAACACACACACACACACACAAAGAGAGATAGAGAGAGAGAGAGAGAGAGAGACGGCTTTGCATGCTTTCTTACACGACGCAAAGAATTTGTCTCAGTTCTGACACCTGATTACAAAATGAATCAAACAGAAGCAAAACATCTTTGCCAATCTGTATTGATCAAACTGTGGGAAGTATTTCTAAATCAGTTTTTTTTAAAACAGCGAAAAATAGGAGTGTGCCTGATTTTTTCTTTCTTCCTTGCTCAGTTTCTCATATGTCGTGACAGAAAGAGATTGGCAATGAAAACAACTGTCAATCCTGTTCAAAATCGCGCGACTAAACCACATGGATTAATTTTTTTGCTCCTTCCCCAAACCGCCGTCGAAATCGCAGGCATTCATTTCTCTCGGCGGTTAAATCATGTCGCTGCAACCAAATCGCCAAGTATGCGGTGCTTCATAAGAAAGCATGTTTTTTTTTCTGCGGTTGAATCGCGGCGGCTGAACCGCCTAGTGTGCGACAGGGCTTATGGTTCTCTGTCTGATGTTTAAGTTCATTGGGCACAACCTTACTGTATACCAGTTATATGTAGAGAACTCTGCTCGCTGCGCCACTAGGAATGTTGAGCTCTATTGATTAGCATCACTCGCCTGTCCTCTTTCTAACCAATCTTTATTAAGCTTTATTGTTGGAACATAAGATAAAAACACTTTTATAATTACTTTAAATACTGATAAAAATATTTATAAAAGTCAATTAATAAATTATAGATTCCTTCTGACAGAGTAAGAAACTGTAATTCCTCCAATTCTTACTTTGAAATAAACTCACAAATATCTACGGAAAGTATTTTCTAGGACAATTGAATCTGAATCAATACATAGATATATTCGCTAAGTATACACCTGTTGTGTACACCGTGTTGTTAGAGGCAGTCAATGAAACCATTCCGATAAATTGCTATATTTATTACAATTAAATAAGTTTTCCGGCAAACTTATTGTTTCCTACGGTTTGAGGAAAGGGTTACTTGGAAAAGATTAAAATTATATTTTTGCCCCTTAGACATCTTTTTCTCAGTTCGAGAAATGATCTGAGATGGAAATTGTCAGGGGATAGTTTAATTACACCAGCCCGGCATTCACCTGGTGTGACTAAGGAAATCCTTTGGGTGAAAACTAAATCTTTTCAACGCTGCTCATTATTGTCAATTTCATCTCGATATATAATGAAGAAAGACAAGTCATAATCAAAGCTACACGTAAAATACATATTTGAACAAGTTTTTCGATTTAGTGAGAGGAACACTGAGTTTATTGATTCCCTTCACAATAATTTAATTGTCAAGGAATTGAGGTTGCACGGCAGACATGTATAGAATTTCCCTTTGTCCTGCTTTCTTCAAACATAAACCTTCTTTAAATCCATTTCTTGCGTACAAATTTCATTGTAATTTTTTGAGCTAACGCATTTTACGTTATTATTTCTCTAGATTTAGTAATTTGTCACTATATTACACCAAAAGTATAGTCTATTTTTCTTTATGCTCCCTGAAAGCAGCAATAGTCCACACCAGACGAAAATTTTTGGCAATAAGCTTTTGTGCATCAATCAGAACAAAACAACCACCGGCAGCCACTGCACGAATGTACGTAATTTTTTCATATTACTTACTTCTCGCATTGCTTATTAACTTAAGGAACAATGTAACTTATAAGAATATGCAATCTCTTCTCTTATTTCATTAAACGAATGATTGCGCAATCTCTCCAACATCACGTTTGTGTCAACCATCCACATTAAGTATCAGAGATTCATATCAGTTAACATCTTCTGCCGAAGAATGAATTAAACTGACGACTCACTTTCAATCAAACCTACGAATAACATTTTCAGTTTTCGTTATCTCGTCATGCATCAACTCCGTTTCTTCCATGCGCGTTTCTATTCACCCAACGTCTAATACTGCGCAATATCTGCTGCCATTACCCTATGCTATTTCTTATGCTAAGAAAACGCTTAACCACTGAGCCACAACCATTCGGTAATCTAAAAAAAAATGCGTACAAGAAAGTAAATAGCCGACCGGGTAGCCGTGCGGTCTAACAAGTAAAGAACCATATGGTTGTCACGCAAATCCGATGGAAATATACGGCATCTCATTGAACATGAAAAGATATGGAGATCACCAAAATTTAAGCTGCTAAGGACGATAGGGAGCGGAGCTAGGGAAGAGAAAACATTGAATGGCGACAAAATTAGAGAAAGGCAGGAATGAAGGTGACAGTTAATATCTTGCAAAGAGGGCAAGAAAGCCAACCAAAAGGAACATACCAACATAAGAAGGGCATCAAGAACTAGGAAAGACCATAAACATGGTTGCCATCTGGAACGCAGTGTTGCCAGCTTTGCAGAAAGTTGAGATATCGGATATAGCACAAGATAGCAATTCAGACACAAGAAAAAGGAATAAGTAACACAAATGACAATAGGGAAGATTGTGGACACATGCGTGAAAAGGGCGAATGATTGTCGTGCGTGAATAACACACGTGAGAAAAGACAACGGTTGTCCTGATTTGCCGCAGTCCCACCAGGCGAATGCCGGGATGGTACAGTCGCGCAAGCCAGAACCGCTTTGTCCTAGACTCATCTGAAGGGTCGATGTGTCCTCGAAGTTCGAGACCCAAACCCTACACTGTGTCGTTTCCTGGAACAAAGAACAAAACGACTGGACGAAAAGACCCCCGTAGTTGCCGCTGCAATATAAACAAGACTAGGCGACGTGGTAGTACAAATTACGAGAGGTGTGGTGTACTGTGCCATGCTATGGGCCACAGGCAACGCGAGTAGACAGGACAGGCACACGTAGAAAATGCGCAGAGAGTGTGGGACGTAAAGGTGCTAGACGGAACCAGTGCTTGTGGCGGTAGGAGTAAGTGCGAGCGAATACTGGTCTATGTGTGAGCATTCGACTACGAAGGTCAGGTAGTGTCATTGGACACAGAGTGCAGTGGTACTGTGGAGGCTGCTATGTAAACAAGCTGCGAGTAGTTTTGTTAATGGTATATTAGCAAACATACGACACAACAGGTCAATTGGCCTGCTATGGTTCATACTTGGAATAGGAGAAGGAAGAGATTTGAACGTAGGTAAAGCACGGATATTGTGAGAAGTGAAGGCAAGATATTGAAGTGGTTCTATGTATTCTGTAGGGGACTAGAGTGCGATTTACTAGGCGCATCATGTGTGTACAGAAGGCAACAAGTTGTGGTTCTTAGGTTGTTAGCGGATGTGTTCGGTATCTCGTAGGAAACTCCAATGCCAGAGGAACATCTAGTTGCAGAACAGATTACAACGCAGCTGTGTAACGAAGAACTTGTTTGGATGAGTTTAGCACACTAATGATAGACGATTATGGCACAGATGATGAGGGCATTGAAAGTGATTTTGGTGATGATACAGCGTTAGCAGGAGGAACGACGTTGCTTCCAGAACGAAGTCCACCGGTCGTTGAGCAGCAGTTCATTTTAGGCTCCAACACCACCAAAGAAACCGTTCACAAAATTTCCGAACAATTACTTGGCCGATGCATACAAGATCTGGACCAAGCAGCCCAGACGGCCGGAGCCTAGTCGGATTAACGATTGACATTTCAACGCGTCTGCAAATCACTTCCGTTATGGCACAAAAGCACAAAATATAAATTAAATAGTCTTGCAAAAATTTGAAAAGACACCCACAACGCCTTGCAAACACTAGCATTTCTTACAAAAACGCCTTAATAATGCTGTACGTGAGCATTTCATCGCAATAAGACAAAGCACTGCAATTATTCACGACCGCACAATATGCATCTGGGACATTAATATTAAGGAACAAATTGATTCACGCAACACCTTATCATTTATAGCGTCCAGAGCATGGGTCACGCGCTTCAAACGAAAACACAAAATAATTTCAGGCAAAATGACACATAAAGTTAGTACGCGAGTCGACGTTGATGCCGCTGATGTTCAAACAACCTCCGCAGACTTTGTTCATGAGATCAAGTCTTTCATTGCAGAGTACGAGTTGACTCCAGAGCAGGTTCTTAGTACAGATCAGTACAGATTTGATAAAGAGTTCCTTTCTGGCAGAACTCTTGCCATGCAGGCCAGCAACCCAATCTTTGCACCATGGGTTTAATCGCCCAACGTCGCATTCATATATGATTACGTCCGCGGTTGGAATGGATAGCACATTGCTTCCACACATGTACGTATGTTCTTGTTGCGGAGCTCAGTGGTCACTTTCCAGCAAGCATAGATGTTGAATTACATAATGTGAAATCATATGTAAGTAGATCAGCGAATATGACCAAATTCGACTTGCAAATCTTCCTTGAGCAAGTTTTGTAAACCGATCTGCAGGGTAAGGTTCGTGTTTTGCATTTGATCGACTTCTGGGCTGCAAACAAGGATGATGATCTTTACAGTAGGTTAGTTGCTGCTGGTGTTGAGTTCTATAAGATGATGATTTCTGCGAAGTGTACAGGCCTTTACAACTTGCTGATGTGTTCTTTCGTCCACTCAAAAACATGGTGGAGTTCATCACAGATACATTGGTGTTCTCATCCAGCCTTAAAGTTTTGAAACGGGAAACCTTTCTCCGCCTTCAGTCCTTTGTTCATTACCAGTTTTCCGATTCCAAAAGATGATCCGCTTTGCGTTCTTCAAATGTGGCTACTCCAGTGAACATCCCGGGCAATGCCAAACACCTTCCGAATATTGCTTCGAAACAGAACTTACAGAGAAATGCTGCAGGGACGCGTGTAACCTGCTTGCTTTCGTCCACTTTGCTCACTGCGAGAAATGTTTGTGCGTTGACCACGCATTCATTCGTGACCTTCACGTCAACTGCATCTAAACTACAACGGGTAAGTATTGTTCTCTAACTTTTCTCTCCATTTGTATTTACGCACGTCCGATATTCACGCGCGATTATCCTTCACCCTTTTCACGCATGTCCACAGTCTTCCCTATTGTCTTTTGTGTTACTTATTCCTTTTCTTGTGCATGAATTGCTATCTTGTGCTATATCCAATATCTCAACTTTCTGCAGGGCTGGCAACACTACATTTCAGATGGAAACCATGTTTATGGTCTTTCCCTAGTCCTTGATGCCCTTCTTATGGTTGGTATATTCCTTTTGGTTGGCTTTCTTTCCCTCTATGCAAGATATTAACTTCCATTCCTTCATTCCTCCACCTTCATTCCTACCTTTTTCTAATTTTGCCGCCATTCAATGTTTCCTCTTCCCTAGCTCCGCTCCTTAGCAACTTAAATTTTGGTGATCTCCATATCTTTTCATGCTCAATCAGATGCCGTATGTTTCCATCAGATTTGCGCGACAACCATATGGTCCTTTACTTGTAAGGCGTTAGGCCAACGACTCGAAGGTCCCGGGTTCGAATCCCGGCAGGGGCATGGTTGTCTGTAGATTTTAACTATGTTTGTAGGGTCGAATCGTGACGGGTTTGAAGTCAAAAGTTACTAGACTGGCCCATATAAAATAAAGTTTACCAAAGAAAGTAAATACTTCTCAGTGTTAGGCACTTTCTGAGGAAATTCGAAAACTTTTATTGAGTTTCAAGTTACCTAGCGATCTCTGGAAAAAGAAGATCCGGATCATCGGTTGGCCATAAGGTTCAGATACTTGCTTTCTGTGCACATCATCACGGGTTCTAGACCTATGACAGTCCTTTGAACGGGATGGCTAGGAACCTATTTACCAAAAACTGTAGGTAGCTCATCAGCTCGTTTAAAAAACCGTTAATAACTACTCAAGAAAAAAAGTTCGACATTTAATCTAGTGGTTTACCCAGGATCATAAAACGGAGTTAGTATCTATAAGATTGAAATTACGGAATGAAGGTGCAATATCTTACGCTCTTCGCTCTTTGTTTTAAAATGCGGAACAAAAGTTAGGGATTGTTGGACGGGTGAGAATAAATAACTAACTTAGTAGAAACGGTATTTCATACAATAATTTAAAAAAGTGTACCCAATTCTTGATTCAACCCTAACATTTTTGTCAGTAATATTTAAGCCTCCATTTCTTAGTAAGCAACCTTCATTCCAGTCTTTAATTGACTTCAGTAGAGGTTAAAAAGACAACACTGGCAGGTCGTCGGTGCCTCAGAATGTGCATACCGAAGAATATCAGAGAGAGAAAAGTGTTCCCTAACATATAATCATAAATATTTCCTTACTAAGAAGAGAAAGGATTTTGTGAAAAGGAAATGTCCTTCAGAGTTAAAAAAAATATCAGTTATAATGATATTTCAAGGTTTGAAGTGTTTTAATATTGGGAAATGTTTTAGTGTTATTCCTTTATTTATTATTTTCAAATTATAGTTTTACTCAATGTGCTCATAATCAACAACAAAGATTTTATAATTTATTTGAGCAAATATGAATTCTAATTATGTCTGTACTTAAAGTATTTTTCACTAATAAAATGCATATATTTTCAAATGTCTTTAATTCTTGTTGTGTTTGTTTTGAACTAAAACTGAATAGATGTTGTAATAATACTAGTCTGGTTAATTTATTGATAGGGCTGGAGCTTCAGTTGCTATTAACGACGACTGAATGCACTGGAATATAATTAGAATAAATATGCTAATACTAGAACACAAGTTATTTCACTTTTCAAATTGTGTATAAATGCTGGGAAAAAAATATTAAACTTTAATACAGAAATAGAGGCCAGTCGATTAGCACTAGAACAACCATCTTTACGATACAGAAGTATTATTTTGGTGTTGAAGTAATATCAATTCGAAATTGATAACTCTAAAAATGTCTGGTGGTGACAGACTTCAAAGCTAGCTCTTGACTAAACTTATAATAAAGATAATCAATTGTGTTAAATAGTCTCAGATTAATCAAAAGAATAATGGAAGTTGTGAATTTTGTATTAAAAAATACCGAAGAAAATTTACGTTTACTGCGTAACATCAGATGTTGGAATTTAGTAGAATAACAAAGAAGATGTAATTGCAAAATAAACAACCACTTTACTCCAATCTCGATATACAGGATGTCCCAGAAATAATGGTACAAACTTCGGGAGATGAATAGTTTTACATCAAAACAAGAAAAAAAAAAGCATTTGCAGAATATAAAAATTATGCGTAGTTTCAGAGATACAGGCGCTCAAAGTTACGGCGCCATCGTCACAATTGACGTCATAGCTCGACACATAATGACGTAGATAGTGTTGGCTTAGCAAATCACACTCGGAAGTAGTACTTGATACATCAATTTAAGCAAGGTTTTTCATTGAGGGAGTTTTGCATTAACAGGTTTCGCAACCTACGAATTTATTGACAGGGAATACAAAAGTTTTAATATGACTAGCATAGAAATTCACTCTACTAGAATTACAACTTTTGTAGTACTGTAAAGCAAACAAGAAACTGTTATGATGTAAGTTAGTGTCAAGAGCTTAATTCAAAACCAAGTATATTCTAGTAAACTCGACAATCCTTAATTAACTACAATAGGCATCAAAGCATTGTCTTCCAGATCAATCATCTTTATTATGTGGCAACTCCATAACCTTTAATCTGTACATGGAATCACAATGGTAAGTTCGTCTTCTCCATAGAACATCAGCAGTCGCCATATACTTATTAATTTACTTACTTGTATCATACATTGTATGGTCTCAATCTTTAGTAGTATTCTTTCCAAATCTAGAGTCCCGCTGCATCTATTACTTATTTTTAATTATATGAGGCATATACTCCTTTTCTCATAAATCCACCATTAAAACAATACAATTAATTCAATATTTATCAGTAACGTTGGTAACTACATTTTACCAAGATTTATAGAAAATAACTCTTACTTCGAAGTGCCCTCACCTCACCTCAGAAACCTTAGGAAATTACAATTGTACAATTTAGCTTATCATATGTCACGCACAATATAGCTCAGGCAAATTAGCATTTTTGGGGCTAAAAATGGAAAACATTCAAACAGAAATAAAAATTAGTGAAAATACTCAGAAAAGTGCCCGAGTGACATACTCAGAAAAGTGCCCGAGTGACATACTAAAAGTCACCGAAAAACCCAGCGGAGGAAATTTATTTATTGCGTCATCAATATTACGGTTGCTGACAAACGACGTACCCAGATACAATAAAAATATCTTCATTGCGGTTCAACGTAGAGACGTACCATTAAAACAGATAAGTCTTCTGCTCCAAATCATATTCTCCAACTGATCACTTGTAATTGTAAGACTAGATGCGTACGCTCATGTGGATGGAGACGAGCAGGTATCAGGTGTTCAGTGATGTGTGGACAATGTCGCGGAACTGCCTGTTTTAACTCTGAAAGAGAGGAACACGAGTTTTCTCTGGACCCTCATAGTGACGTTATCGATCTGAACTCAGATAATCGAACATACCTGGAGATGGATGAAATATGAAATTTGTAGTCAGAAACATATAAAGTAAATGTACCTATCCTACATAAAATAATTAAATGTCCTTTATATAATTTGTTGTTTGAAACGACACCAAAGTTGGTTAAATATGTTCAATCGTAACGGAGATATCGTTCTTTTGTCAGTGGAACTCGTCCTGAATGAGTCTGCTTCATTGACACATTCGACCGCAAATCGTTGGATATAAAATCGAATTACTCGCACAGTTTATTAGATACAGTACATATAAAGGCTCCGTACGAAAGCAGGTAAAATTTTTATATTCCTAGTCGTTTATGAGAAATTTAAAGTTCAAAATTAAAGAGGAAAAATAGTTTTCTAAATGTTAGAATTTAGAGCTAAATGTCTCTAAATGAATGTGATTTATGGAAAATTTTGCCTCTGCATAAAATACTGTCTTCTATGTTCTTTAAAATGACGCCACAATTACGTCTCTACGTTGAACCGTAATGTAGATGTCTATTTTATCTGAGTACGTCGTTTGGCAGGAACCGCCATATTGATGACGTCATAAAAAAATTCATCCCTGGGATTTCCGGGGACTTTTATAGTATGTCACCCGGGGCACTTTTCTGAGCATTTTCATCAATTTTTATTTCTGTTCGATTTTTTTCCCATTCTCAGTGCTAATTTACCTGCACTAATAAGTAAAATTTCCCTTGTTGTGCCTACTTAAGATTATTTTTCTAAAACTGCAGAGGTACCTAGTGATTTTGCTGAAACAAAAGCCTCAGAGAAAGGGAAAGAATATTAGTAGGGTAAATAAATGAATGGAATTTGAATTGTATTTATGCCTATGGTAAAGGGTGGTATGACTGAGGAAAAACTCTAGAAAAAACCTGTCAGGATGATCAGCCGCTGGGATCGACCCCAAGACCTCTCGAATGCTACACCAAAGCTCTACAACTTTTTTTTTTTTTTTTTTTTTACAAACCTTTATTGCTTATTCATGATACAAGGGAAACTGCTGTTTCAGACAAAATAGATCAGACATTGTAGACAATAACATTTGATACAAACACAGAAAATGTACAAGAGAACAGCTCGCAATTAACTAACATGTGTTGTATAAATTTTGAAAGTTTGAACTGAGGATTACTTAGTAATCACACCTCGTCAATTACTTTTAGGAAATTAGCAAATAACCGGCGTTGAATAGTAGATGTACCTAACTTCCAACGAGTGCGCTTCAGGAAGTCAATATAGTCTTCTGCTGACATCAACTTGTGTGGCGTAACAAATACATATTGCAAGGTGTGTGCAGTAATCCAAACTACAGCATTATTCTTCGTTCGGGGATAAAAATTGTAGTCTGGGAAAAGAAACATATCACTTGTGAAAAACTGTCGTGGTCGCCTGCATATTAAGCCTAGCATCCTTTGTGAGATATTCCAAATTATCAGAAGGATTCCACATTCTGTTAACCTATGTCCCAGGGAATCCAGTTTGTTGCACTGTAGGCAAAGTTCTGTTGTGCTGCGCTGAATCTTATACATGCGTTCTTGAGTTGGTATTAAGTCATGGACAACTGCATACCATAAACTACGAATATGCTGTGGTAGCCAATTTTTATGTATGTTAACCCATATATTATTCCAGTCATGGTCAGGAAATTTTTGCACCACACGTGGAATTGTCAATCCATAAACATTTTTTCTGAGATTAGAATACAACTGTTTTGGTTCAAAATATATTTGGGGATCCATAAGTGGTATATAACTCCATTCTTTGATCAATACACATGTAACCGCACCACTAAGTTTCAAATAATTAACATTAGGAGGGTTATGTGCTGGGATACTGTCGGTCAAGCAATTAAGCCACTGACTAGTGTGTGATGTTTGGATACGATACAGTTTGAAGTTACGACTTAAAAACAACACTTTACTCTTTAGTTGAACATCAATTAATTGTAAACCACCACACTCGTGTGGTAAATGCAACACTGTTCTCGACACACGAAAAAAATGTCCTTCCCAGATGAACCAACCAATTACTGATTGTATTTTTGTTGCATATTTATCGGGTAAAGGTAAAATCTGGCTCACATACCACAATTTACTACAAATGTACGTATTCACATACCAAATGCGCTGCACTAAGGTGAGGTCTCGTTTTTTACTTGTCATACATTGTGTTCTGATTTGGGAAACAAGGGGTTCCCATACAGCTGTATCCTGTGCCTCTTCATCTAAAGTAAAATTAATACCCAAGATTTTCATCTTCTCGACTGACTCATAAGGTAAATATCGGGGATCTAGTACCAACTCATGACAATTGTTAAAAAGGAAACTTTTTGATTTCTTAAAGTTTATCTGTGCCCCACTAGCAGTGCAATAACGTTGTATTGTCTCATAAATACATTTAATATGTTCGGCAGTTGTGCAACTCACACTAACATCATCTGCATAAGCAAAGACATTCAAATTTTGAAAATCATGCAACTGAGGTTGTCGAAAGCTATTTAAAGTATACAAAAATGGTGTCAAACTCAGTGCAAATAACATCATTGATAAAGCACAACCCTGACGGACTGACCTTCGTATGGCAAATGATTGAGATAAATACCCATTAATAGAAAGTTGAGATTTTGCATTACAATATAAGGTTTGTACAAGTTGAATCAGTCTCTGATCAAAGTTCATGCAGTGGAGCACCGCATATAAATACTCGTGATCTACGCGGTCAAATGCACAAGCAAAATCTAAAGAAAACAGACACGCTGGAAGTTTTCGCTTGAAGCGAAAATAATTGATCAAGTCTCGAATACTATTTAATGCATAATAAATGTTGAATTGTTTAGACAGTGCAACTTGCAGAGAACCAACCAAGTATTCAACGTGGGGCTGAAGCCTATTAGCATAAAGTTTGGATATGATCTTGAGATCAGTATTCAGGATCGAGATAGGACGATAATCAGATACACTATAACAATTATTCTTTTTAGGTATAAGAATTATTATGCCATCATTTTGTAATACATTACCTTGTGCTATAATTTCATTCACTATTTGCGTAAATTCGTCACTAATGATATCCCAATAGCGTAAGAAAAACATATAGCTTAAACCATCCTTGCCAGGACAACTGTTTTTGTTACAAGATTTTAAAGTGTTCAGAATTTCATTAGCAGTCACTGGTTGTAACAATTGATCGTTATCTTCGTCCGTTAATTGGTGTGGTACATGAGAAAACAAATAGTTCCAGTCGTGAGTTGACACTTGTTGTTTAGCATATAGGCGTTCATAATGCTGCGTACATATGTGCATTATATCATCTTGATTAGTAAGTACATTACCTTCATCATCTTGTAATTGTGAAATGAATAATTGTTTTCGACGGTTATGTGCACGAATAAGATGAAAAAAGGATATCTGTTCGTTATTATTCATTTCACTAGGGTACGTTGTATTAGTGAACTTATTCAATTTCTTTCGTTGTATTTGCATAATTTTGGCTTTAATTTTGTTTATCTCTATGACATTTTCTCGGTTATGCGGCCCTAACCATAGCTGATTCAAGACACCGTACCAAAATTTAAGTGTGTGATGAATTTCACGCTTTTTTTCTGCGCCTTGCCATTGAAAAAAACTTTTTAATTTTATCTTTTGTATATTGCGCCCACCAATGGTTCTTTGAAGGAAAATATTTCTGCTGTTTTACCCAATAACTCCATTTAGTTTTAAATTCCCGATAAATAGCTTCATCAGTCAATAAACGAGGATTTAATTTCCAATAAGAAGGACCAAAAACCTTATCCGGGGTCTGTAAACAAATATTCATGATTACTGAGATATGATCGCTATACTCAGCCGCTACAGCTGTGATAGTAGATACCTGTGATATAAGATCAGAACTGCAGTAGAAACGATCCAACCTGGACTGCATTGTACTAGTTTTATATGTAAAAATAACATCATTACGTTTCGCAACCCAAACATCAATTAATTGCAATTTGTCAACCAAGGTCTGTAAACTTGTACATGGCACAAAATATCCTGTTGTGTCACAAGCCCGCAACACAGCGTTAAAATCACCAGCAAATATTAATCTATTAGTCTGAGAAAACAAAGGTACGATCTCAGTGTTATAGAAAATATCACGTTCTCGTCTGTTACAAAAACCGCTTGGTGAGTAAATATTTATAAATAAAGTGTTATGGCTAACAAAACTGATGCCTCTACCAGATAATAAGTGTTGGGTTTCATTGTAATGAATACCGTGTTTAATTAAAATACCACAGCCACGCTGATCCATTCCAATGTTGGTAATAGCATCGTAACCATAAACCGAGTCTAACTGTGTTGTACATAATTCTTGTATAAACAATATATGAATATCGAATTTAAACAGAAATTGTTTTAACAAGCTAATCTTAAAATCAGAAAAAATTCCATTCACATTGATTGTCGCTATTCGTGTAGTAAGGGACATATCAAGAAAGCAGATGAAAAAAATACACAACATCAAACACTTCATTCCAATGCCTAAGGCAACCTGTTAGTGGAACACACAAAACAGCACGTGATAAGAAAACCACTCTTCTTTAGATGCGAAGGTTAGCAATTCCGTGAGCACTGTAAATCATGTGCACTGAATCAATGGAGAGAGAGAAAGAGGGTGGGGGTAGTCTCCTGGTCGATTATCTGTTCAAATTGTAGCGCAAGTTACAGCTCACAATCACACAAACTTCTGTATTGTTCGGTACTGACTGCCTGCAGTCAGGAAGGCACGAGCAAGAAGCGTCCTCGCGTATTCTGTCTGTCGATCCGTCTCGTTATGAAAAAACAACAACCTGCAGAACGCGTCTATTTCTTTTGCTTTACGTTCTCGTTGGACGGAATAATATGCACATAAACCATATTTGCATCTGACCGACACTAAGATATTCAAAGATGTCCGAAACATGGGATGTCTGTCTATCCGTCTGAAAAGGCGAAAATAAAGAAAAAAATAACGAAAACAAAATAACATGAAACATTCAGCCCTGATTATTTCTTTTGTCTAGTCTCAGGTAATTCATCCTCACATTTTTCAGACTCATTACGCTCTTTCCGTTTTCTCACACTTTTTCCAGATTCCTCTTTTTCCGAATAAAGGAGAGAAGCTAGATTAGATAAAGGAAGATTTTCTTCTACCATTTCCATATCGTGCTCTGTATGTTCTTCTGAAACCTGATCGGTCTGATTTGGCATAGATCTTGAAGAATGTTCATCTGATTCAATAAGAGAGGAAACGTTTCTGCCACTAATGTTCATACTGGCATTTACCTCGTGGAATTCAAGCTGAACAGGAGTTTCGGTGGGAACTGAAGAAGTCTCATTATGAGTAGGTATGGACGACGATGCAATTTCGTTATTTTGCCAAGTGGAACTTCGAGGAGGAACAGTAACAGCCATGCTATGCCACACACTGTGAACACCATCTTGTGGTACACTTTCACTGGTGAGTGGGGGGTAGTCTTCAAGTTGTTGTGGGACTGGAAGTACACGTTCTTTGTGAACTTGGAGTGATGCGGTCAGCTTATTCACCTTATCCGCAGATGTTACACTTAAGGGCGGGGAGAATGGTGGTGTTGACACAGGTCTTTGAAGGCGCATTTTACGTTTTTCACAATTTGCTATGGAGTGAGTAGGATCCTGGCAAAAAAAAACAAGTGGGAATCTGACCATCATAATAAACCTGACCTCTAAAACTGTTTACCATAATACGCGATGGAATGGGACGAACAATTTGGACAGATGCGACACGGGTCCCATTGAACACTGGGAAACAAAAACGTTGACCCCATTGTTCATTAACAATCTTTTTCACAGAACCATATTGACTGAGAACATTCTGAATAGCACTATTATCGAGTTCTAATGGTAAGTTCAATATACGAACTGAAGTAGTCCCATCATCTGCAGGGGAAACAAGCACTTGACTAGTAGTTCCATCGTCATGGGTATAGGGAAGTGTTGACGGAGTGGACCGGAGAAATTTGTCATAACTGCCCACTGACACAAATTTCAAATATACACAATAGGCCTCATTGTCCAGTTGTAGTCCTTCCAATTGATCTGGTTCCACATGTAAAACAGTATTTACCCATTTGTGAATATCCAATGCGGACGGTCGGATATGCCTGGTTTGCTTGTTAAATTCACACTTGACTGTGTTCTTGCGAACAACACGAGACATTATCAATATTAAGTTATAATCAGCACAATACAGTCAATATATAAAGTCACACTAAGGAACAAAAAAAACTTCTGAAACACAAAGCTGGTCAGTGCAGCTTAACACAAAAGTCCTTCAAATCGGGAGCAAGCAAGTTTGCGTCCTCACTCGGTCACGACTCAAAGCGAACTCCCTACCACTGAGCTACGGCGACTTGGTGTATAAATGACTGGATGTGGGGGTTATATGACTATGATTTTTCATGGGTTCGAGACACTTGCACGGAGTGACAGTGGCAGGGAAACCTGCCCCAGGCCCAAAGACCTTGGATGAATCACAATTTGGTTTGTGACACTTTCACGGATCATTTAGCACTCTTGATTGCGAGCTATCGTTATTTTCTTCTTTCGCAATTTTGTTCGTTTTAAGGCGGTTCGAAAGCGGTCGACTCTGCCAATAGATGGCAGCAGAATCTTCTTATCTTTCCCATGTATTTTTTGCATAAATTTTAAACGAAAGTAGATCTTACATTTCAACATACAGGGCTCAAACATTTAGAAAAGAAACTTTAGAACCCTTTCAAAGGCTTCATCGAGACGATTTTTAATTATGTCTTATTCATTGTTGAAACAATTTCATTGTTAAACGTTTGCATACACCCTGAACTAATTAAGCAAATTAAACCTTGAAGAAAATTCAAAAATCGATAATCAGCTCGATCAAACCCTTTAAAGAACTGTGAAATTCCTTCGTTGAAAGTGTTATAGTTTGTAATAGCTAACTTTGTTTAAAATTCGTGGGGGAAAATACAAGGGAAACATAGGCAAATTCTGCAGCCATCTACTGGCAAAGGTAACCGCTTTTGATGCTCCTAAAGAGACTTTTAGCCGACAAATATCGTTTCCAGGGAACATCAGGTTACCAATCAGCGGCCAGCAGTCGCTCATCTTTGGAAAACAAAATTTTTAATTATTTGGTGGTGATACTTCGTCCCCCACTTTACAGACAGGAGGGATTCAGCCGATATTCTGAATACAATTGAGTTTACCGTTGTATGTCTAATTAATTGACTTCGTATGTTTAGGCACTAGAAATCGTATTTTAGGCGCCTAAAAGCGCAACAAAACTTTAAAAAGTCACTGAGATCGAATTAAGCTTAAACAAAGAGCTTTAAATTATTTTTTATAATCTAGGTAATGTTTGTTTTTTAATCTCTTTCTATTTAACCATATTCAAGCCCATTATTATTTTTTCAAAACTAAAGTTACAATATTATCCAAATTGATGCTTTGAAACCTGATACTTTTAGGGAATAAAAATTGTTTTTACTTGTTTCTAAGCCATAAGTAGGCCTACTGAAGCAAAGTTGTAACATTATACTATTCTCAATACAAATTATATTTTAATTCTTGTTCTATCATTCAAAAAAATCGATCCTTGTTCTACCATTTATTTTCTCATGATTCGTGTACATCTCGTCCTCACTTTTCTATATGCCCATCCATATAAAATAATGGATTTTAGAACAAGAATAGATTTTTACGAATGGTAGAACAAGAATTAAAATATAATTTGTATTTTCTAGCCGTATTCCTCAAACACAAACAAGTAACGCGATACGTCTCTACCTCTAGCTTCTGTGCGAGTGTCACTGTCGAAAATTAAGCGAGTTTAGGACATTGACCTCTCCGTGCAACTGTCATTAAATTCACCTCCGGGCAAGTGTCACAAATTCAATTTTCATAAAGTAGATATGGAACATTTCCTCAATTTAGTGTTAACATAATCCACATACTTCTCCTATTCCTTTCGAAGCCCTTCTACCCCTTTCTCTACTTATCATTATTTTGTTGAGAATGCTACGGGGAGGATATTGGTGGTGTATAACTTTCACTAGCGGTTTACACCTTCTCTTCTTTTTCACCGGCTCTAAAGATTTAAAATACCCTGTAGAACATTTTTCCTGAATTAAATATTGCTTTAACATATGATTCAAGCTACGATTCCAATACCGAATTCAAGCCTTTATCTCAGAAACAGTCTTCGTAACATAGAAAAGAAGGTCCAAATGGTGGCTACCACATTTATTTTTCGAATATCTCCAAAATGTTCCAAGGAATGTACTAAACAACAACTGCAAATATGTCTGAGATATGTTTACTTTATGATGTAGTTGCAAATGTAGATTAGAAACCCACGGCTATGATATTAAACACATATTTTACAGAGATGTCATAATGGAAATAAGAAATGGAAAGCATAAACACAGAATTGCTTGATGAAATATACAACTTGGCACAATGCATTTCAATAGTTTTAAAGATCAAAAACATTTAAAAACAATGTTGCCTGCTTTGCCTGTAATGTAAATATGATGTTCGAGTATGTTTAGTTAGGGGCCTATACGGGAAGGCTTGAGGAGACGAATGGTTTTAAGGAAAAGCAGCCATGTGCGCTACGTATTTAAGGTGTAAATTACACACTTGATCATCGTTTTTAATATATCTCGTACAAAAGAAAGGAAATCTGGTAAAAAAACGCACAAAGTCGCTTTACTACTCCTTTGTACAGTGTACACGTCTTCTTAACGATTAACGTAATTCCTTTTAAATAATTTCCAGAGAATACTTTTTTCTAAAACGTGTCTGTATAAAGTTTCAAAACTGTTTCGGAGAGTGGTGGTAAGTGCCAGAAGCGTCGATTAAAAATATTTTGGGAGGGGGGATGATGTGGAGTGAAATAGAAAGTACTGTTAACATTACCGATAGTGTAATGTTCACATGTAAAAAGGAAAAGTAAGCATAACGATAGCACTTCTTCATACTACGTACAAAGAATGCTATTCCGTCGAGTGTATCATACTACGTACTAAGAATGCTATTCCGTCGAGTGTATCTCTTTAATTATTGCCAATAAGTCATTGCTGTTCATATTTAGTAATCCTTACTTTTATCCACTTCCGTTATGCGGCGCTGAATGTACTTGCAATTGATATTGACATTATTTCGGATCCATTCAATTCATAAAACTTACATTTTAGACACAAGGGTGATGTGAGCGCAAGAACACGTATGCCCTTCAACAATGTGTCCTAGCCCAGCGTTAAGTTCCATTTAGGTAACCCCCAAAAAATGTAAAATTCAGAGGAGAAAGATTTAGGCCATGGAAGTATGAGACTGAAAATGAAACACGTACGTTGAATTATTTAGCTACTTCCGCGTTGGGACTAAGCACAAGGATGGCCTGTTAAACGTGATGTGCTTCACGTATAATGATAAAATAATTACCCTGGCTTTACCTAACCTATCTACTGTTGCTACCGCCCCTCGATATTTTCCCATTAATTGTGTAACAAATACGTGACATTCATCACACGAAATGGTGCCACTAATATTCCCCACATGGCGCCATACCTGTGTGTAAAGCAAATCGAGTACGTATTTATGTAAATGGTTATGAAATATGACTTTTCGGAATTGATTTTGAGTTGCTGTCTACTGCTAGGTATTTATAGAAATGTCTATGTAGATTATTTGCAAGAGAATGAGTGGTATAAAGCGTACGATGGCTCAATAGCTGGCTGACCTAAACTGAACTTTATCCATGAGCCACCCCCTTGCTTGACTTTGTATCACATTATACTTGCATGCATCCGAAATTATGAAAATAACATTGGAACTACATTTAAAGCCACATGACAGAAGTAGCTAATATAAAATATTAATTCCATGAAATAGATGGAAACTGGCTAACCCTATCTGAATTTATACGAATGAACGGCTTCAACCTTCTGAGCATTGCAATTAACTATGTAAACAGATAAGCTACGAAGCGAAAGGGAAAATAATCCGTGTGAACATATTCATACATAAGAAATATTTTTCAACTCATCTGTTTCTATTCCTCTAGTGTGTAGCATATAAATACTGAAACTTGCTTTCGAAAGTCGAGAAAGGATAAGATTCTTGGCTTGTTTACTGTAACAGATAATAAATTTTTTGTTGGCATTTAATTGGAGATCATTTGAATACATACATACAAACATACACTCATATATATATATAAAAACACACACACAAACATAAGTGCCAGCGACCTATTGCTTGCGGATTGCCTGGTTCATTCGTCTGGCGTACACAATTTTCCACTCCGCCAATCATAATTCGTTTAGCTTATGAGAAATTTAGAAATCAAATAGTTTCTTCATTTAACGATCCGATTGTAAACGTTTTTTTAATTTGTAATGTTAGCGTTAGTAAAATGGAAAAAATGTTAACCGACAGTTAAAAATTTAACACAGCGTTAGATATTTAATGGTTAATCTATATTTAATCGACGTTGAAGAAACTGGCCGATAGTGTTATTTACCTGAAGTCATAACTCACCACATACATCTGCTGACGTAATAGTTCGTCTTCCTTGTATAAGTTATATCTTCCGTTTTTGATTTATTGATACTTAGTTGATTTCTCTTACACCAGTCAATAATGTCTTCTAAATCTGCTTGCAAAACAACATTATCTGTTCATCTATTTTCAGCCTTATAAAGTTTTATATCGTCAGCATACCAAAGTATCTCCGAGGATTTTACACTAGTCAATATGTCATTAATAAAAATTAAAAATAGTAAAGGACACAAGGCAGATTCTTGTGGAATTCCATTAGCTATTGAACCTTTATTTGATAAGCAATGCCCAATTTTTACCTGAAAAGATATGTGCTCTAAATAGCTTCCAAACCATTTTATATACTTTGGTACCAGTCCCATATTTGATTATTTACTTAATAGTATAGTATGACTAACAGAATCAAAAGCTTTCGATATGTCAATATATATTACGTCAATTTGCTCCCTTTCATTAATATAATAGCTTATACAATTAGCAACTTGACATAAATTCGTTTCAATACTTCTTCCTCTGAAAAAAGATGCTGATTTTCATATATATTGTTTTTTAGTCTAAAAATTAAATAACCATACATAATTGTTTAAAAAAATCTTGGCAAATAAGGGAAACTGGTCTGCAATTTAATGGATTATTCTGTGAATCTCCCTTTACACAGGTATTATATATGTAGTTTTCCATATATCAGGATAAATACTGGTAACTAGAGGTTTGTTAAATATCTTAAGCAGATGTAGTTCCAATATTTCAGCACAGCCTTTTATAACATAGTTTGGTATAAAATCTAGCCCAATAGCTGATGATGATTTCAATTTGGCTATAACCGATTGTACGTGCTGCGCAGTTATTAGGGAAACTTCTACACTAATATTATTAGCATCCTTACAATATATATTCACAGTGCTCGTTTCATCTTTATGAAAGATAGACATATAAACTGATTTAAAAGAATTCACTATGTCAGTCAAATTACTAAGAAGTAATCCCTTGTACTCCATTTGTCTAGAAATTTCGTGACGATTAGTTTTGTTATACTGATTCCAGAAGAATTGACTATTATTTTTAACGCTAAATTCTAGATTATTGATATACTCTCTACGTGATTTACTGTCCATTTTCTTAGTGATTTTCCTAAGCTCAGCATATCGTCTGTACATTTCCACTTTACCTGTGCGTTTAAAAGCAATAAAATATTTTGTTTTCTTATTTACCAACTTTTTTAAACCTCTAGACATCCATTGGTCTTTGTATAAAATTGTACCTTTCTTTTCCTCTGTAGGAATATTATTATTAAAACATTCATACATTTTGTCTTATAGTTCCGTAATATGTTCCTTAACGCCTATCATACTGTCACCCTCAATTTTGACATTCTTCATGTCCACGTATACGGAATTAAAGCTGGAATTTTTAAAATCGTACACTACATGACTATCATCATTTGTAAGATCACTCCGTTCCAATTCTAAAAACTACTGAAAAATCAATGGGGGATGAAATTTGTTAACCTTTGTTAGTTGTGGAACATTAAAATAAATTTTATTATCTAGAAAGTAAGTCAGAAGTAGATCTACGACATGATTAGGGGCATTTAAAACGTAAGATCTATTCAGTGGTATCAAATTTTAAAACTCACAAAACTCTAGTATCAATTCCGCCTTCAATTTTTTATAGTGGTGGTTAGTATTAATTAATTATTCCTTTGTACCATTAATGTCACTCGCATTATAGTCACCTATTAAAATAATCTTAAATTGATTGTCAAGAACATAATTCCTTAACCACTTGAAAATCTTTCACTGGTAAATTCGGCAGAAAGTAATGAATACCGATTAAAAAGACTTTATACCTGGAAGTTTTACCTTCACTAAAATAACGTCTAATGATCGAACGGTACTGGTATAATTTCATAAATGAATTTCTCTTTTAAAAGTAAAATATATCCTCCACCTTTTTACAGTTAATTATGTCAAGAGAACGATCCTTACGGATTACATTATATCTATCCGACAAATGTGTAAAATGATTGTTATCAGGCTTCATCCAACTCTTCGTCACACAAACAAAATCGAAGTTTTCACAATTCATATTATCCACAAATTGTAATTATTTCCCGTGTATTCCATTGACATTCTGATGAAACAAGGTGAAGCACTTTTTCCTTTCAATATTACTTTCCATCATCGTTATGTAAACCTGGAGCCTTTGTATTTAAAGAGCCTTTTTTATTCTCTACCACCACCTTTGTACTACAATTACCGTCCACATTATTCGAACTATCTTGGGTACTTGAATCCGCTATTTGTTCATTTCTTAATTTACCACAGAAGTTGGTAAACAGAACACCATTCGACCAACAATTTTGATTACAAACAGTACCAAATTGACTTTCAGGGATGCTTACATAAAATGAGGAATAGCTAGGGTGTTTCGCTTTTAATTTAATACATTACACAATCTCAGTCTTTGCATTGTCTTTTATAAAATCAGCAAGTTCCTTACAGGAAAGAGATGGATTAATCCTCGCCACAAAAAGTGCTTTCATAATAATAATAATAACTAGACAAAGAAAAAATAATATATAAAAGTACTACAAAAAAGATAGGTTAACCATGGACTTATTTGCGTACTAAATAAAGAGGAACGCAGTATTAAGCAATAATAATACATTACTAGATTAAAAGAATATAATAGAAGCCTTGGTGCAAAACTTCTCACCTTGTTACGCGCATAAGCCATAAGCTATCCTTACCATGAACTTTTATTGAAGGTTATTTATAATGGCATTAACATAATTTATTTTCTTTCGCTTTGTGTGTATACACAGACACATGAATGGGTGATTTTGAAATGTAAAAAAATAGAAATAAAACACTACATCAGAAATAGTTCATTTTTAATTTAATGGATATACAGAAACTTATTCATAAGAAAAAAGCAATTAGAATAATGATACTTTATATATAAACAAGTTTAACTATATAATCTATTATTATAAAATAAATAAAAATATATTAATGATACGTTTTTATGTCTATTTTTGTTAATAATTAAATCTAATGAACAGCAAACAAAGAGAGAAGCCATAAAAATATTGTTAGTACAGACTACAGACTAACTACTCGTACAAAAAGATGAGAAAAAATAAACTTATTGCAAAACATCTCATTACATCTTCTTAACTGTAAATGAAAACACAAGAACATGTTAGTTTTTTTCTTTAACAATTATCCAAAAACAAATTCTTGCAGTCATGTTAATTTAGTTCAAGTGAAACCAAGCTGCGACCCGCAAGACTCTTAGCGTAAACATCTAAGACTTCTGAAGATATTTTTAAAAAATATAATTGATAAATTCATGGTTTGCTTTTTCTGAGACAATTTAAAAATATTCATTTGAGATGCACGGAAGGTATAAACTAATCACTAATATATTCTCCTGCATCATCTATAACTGTCTGCCAACACTGGAACATTTTTCAATTCCACTCGTATAGAAATCTGCTCGTTTGGATTTTAAAGAAATCGACAATCCAAAGTTGAAGAGTTTTTTTCGTTATCAAAGGACTTTCTTTGGATATTGTTGAATAGAGAACGAACAAGGTTTAGCTCTGGGGGCAGAAGATCGGGTGAATAAGGAGTATGTGGAAGAACCTACGAAGCAAGCTCCTGGATAACTGCTTTGTCCTGCTAGCGGAGTGCGGTCGTGCATTATCGCATTGTAACAACACTTGATGCAGTCTCCCTGGTCAACTATCTTGAATTGCAGCCGTAAGACATCTTAGTTGTTGGCAATAAACTTCAGGAGATATAGGAACATTTCTGGGAAGTTATTCCCGGTACACGGCACCATTCTTGTCTCTCCAGACGCGTAACATTGCCACGGGGAGTTGTTTTTTTGGTTAGAGTTCAACTATTCTTCCTTGCTTTGATATTGACATAAAGGCACCATTTCTCGTCGCCAGTATCAATCCTGATCTATGTTGTTTTGAGCTAGCTGATAAAAAGGAAACAGAGAAGCATAAATGACCACCCATTGATTTCTGTTGCTTTCTCGGTACTAGCACACGCAATTGCTGGACTTTTCTCATGAAATGCAAATGTCATACGATGACTGGCTGATCAAACAAAGTTCATAACCTTTGTCAATTTTCTGGTTGGTTGAGGTGAATCATACTGAATCAACAAGTTTAAACCGTCTTCATCAAAGCCTGATGGTCTTCCAGAATGTGGACACCGCCGCCATTGCTGTTCCTTCTCTATTAAACTCACACAGAAGAGTATTTCGAAAGTGTCCGTTTTTCTTCCCTTGACAATCCATTTTCTATGGTCCACAAATTAGACTTTCTTAAAATCTGCAAAATTCAAGGCGTTCTCACAAGCACAACAGTATTACTCGAAGTGAAAAAAATGACAAATGATAAACAAACCCTTTTAGAAACGGCAGTGCTGCCACGTCATAAACTTATGCATCAACGGACGTCCAAAAATTTTATAAGTAAACCTGTTTTACAACGATAACAGTAGATGTCATCATACACGAAACTTGTACCCTTAACCTAGAAATTGAGTTTTTTTTTCTAAGCCGAAAGAGTGATAGGTTTCATTTTCAAGTACAAAGGTTTAATTGTGTGTTGTTTTTTTTAGCAACTTCTGTTTTTTTTATTGTTCACTACAAGGCTATCGGAAAAGCTATAAGAATTTCTGCAGGAAAATTATTACACTTTAGTTAATACATTTCCGTTTCAAATTTTAACCAGAATTCTAAGCAAGTTTTGTATTTTTCATATTTTCAATATAATAGTTCATATTCATGTGTTACAATTTCAATATTGTCCTTCAACAAACAAGGGATCGACACCGCTCGAGCGCCAAAAGAGCAGTGTTTTTCAACCTTTTAATAATCAGGGGGACCAGCAAAATACAGGGGAAAACTATCCAGGACCAGTAAGTTAGAAGTTTATTTAACATTCAAAATATGGCAGCACAGATTCTAGTTATTTAAAAGAAAATTTAAACTTAAATTTCAATTTTGAACTATCCAAATCTACAAAATAAGTGGGTCTCTCTTTGGGTAAATTTTCTTCTCCCGAGAGAAGATGTATAATCTCAAATGCGCAACAAAAAAAAACCGTAGAACATGGCTGACATTTTGGGTCCCTTGATAGTGAAGATATACCAAAAGGAACCTTCTATTCCAGCTCATGGTGTCCGTCCGTCCGTGTCCAGAAATAAAATCTCAGGAGCGAGACACTTGAGGTGTTGTTGGAAAGGAAAGGCTAGACTAGCTCAGAACCCATGAAACCGTCTTGATTGACTCAGTGGTTCAGTGTTGGCATCAAAGTTTCTATAAAAAAAAATATTGTTCAAATTGCTTTTATTCAGTTACGCCTAACTGCACCAAACTTAGCATAAACATTATTCGACACAATACAAAATCACTAACACATCCTACGTTGCCAAGCAACCCATTTGCCAGTGTTGCCAGACTATTTTCTATAAAAGTACATATTTCTTTAAAAAAAATACTTATATTATTTTAGTCATGGCCGCAGCAAACTTCGCATAAACATTGTTTGACACAATAGTAACAAGAAATTAATAAATAAATAAATAAATAAGGAAAAAAGAAAGAAATTAAGAAAGGAGAAAGAGGGAAAAAGAAAGAAAGAAAAAGAAGGAAGGAAGGACAAAGAAAGAAAGAAAGACAGACAGAAAGAATGATGGTATATATAGAAATGTACTTGATCAGTTGCGAGAAAGAAAAAAAATATCTGAAGACAGTAACAATAAACACGAAAAGAGCAGAAAAAATCACCATTGTAAAATAATATTCTGTGGCTGTACACATTATCTTGAAACCACATTGTTTCCCACAAAAATATATTTATTTAATCGCTCTTATGTTCCTAAAATTGGAGATCGCAAGAATACCGTACATACACTCCAAATTTCAATAGAAGTTCTTAAAATATTTCTCTTTAACGATAGAATTTTAATTGAAACAGGAATATCTGAGTCAATGTGTTTGTTATATAAGTTGTGCTACACCAGAGCACGCTGGAACATATCAGTAAGTAGCAACACGGTTTATACGGTTATTTAGATGACAGATATATCAAAATGAGGGATGTTAGAATGTTCAGTTTTCAGGATATCTCTTACATACAATAGACTTGCGGACAAACACATTCAGAATTGTCTGGATATGATAAAAACCAGAATCAACGTGACAGTTCGGATGACCAATACCTTCCTTATTCGGAAGGGAATTCTGAAGATGCATAATCTAATTTATTTGGATGCACCAGTAATTTAGAAGATTCTAGCTCTGGTGAAGTATGGATTAGGAAATTATCCACGTGTCAGATATGTGGATAATATGGAAAACGAAGATCCACAGGGCTCCTATAGTTCCGCATCCAGTGTTAAAAATCTACGGTAGTATCCGTCCAGTAGAGATAATCATGATTTTTCCTAAGAATGAAGTAGTCCACAATGGAAAAGTACTTCCAAGTAACATACAATGGACCTTAGTTTCTATTTAAAATTTTAGAGTTTAAGTATCCCTTTAGAGGCACTTCCTATACGCCGCTGCGTTCCCTAATATCATAACCAGTTCTGCAAAGCCATTCTTGTATTTCGATTTTTATTGTGTCCAGTACTTTCCAGTTTTCAGACAAACCTTCCATTTTCTCTTTCCCTTCATTCCTTTATTTGATGTTAAATACTGATTGAGAAGAAACAAGTTAGAATCAAGAAGTAGACAGTGAAAAGACAGGTTCAGTTGGGCCAAAGAGAGCATGATTGCTGTCTATTGGAATACACATTTAGCTGCATTTTGTCCGTTATGTTCATTATGATATATTAGTTTTCAACAGCAAATTATCCAAACGTCTGCTATAGGATTCGTAGCTGGAACTTTCCGCATTCGTCGTTGATAGTTCGTTCGAAACGCTGACCACTTATCCACGAAGTCACCTTGAGAGTAACTACTCTTGTAGTATTCCCTATATGTTTCCATGTCGTTATTTCTAGTAATAAGCAGTATTGAACGCAGACGCCACACATCCAGACGTGTCGCTTCACCATCATGTAAGAATAAGAATAAAGAATGCTTTCCTTCTTCCTTTGTTATGTGCATTTTCTTTCTTGAAGACTTTGACCATCGCTCCACTATCAAATTTGTATTTCTCAATAAGTGTAACATATCGCCTTAGAAAAACGTATATAAAGCGAAATCTATTTCATAATTGAAAACACTTTACATTAACGCCCTATTAACTGAATTAAACATTCGTTCAAATATACTTTAAAATTCAATCTGATTTGAACATGCAAATGAGAACATAAGAAACTTAGTTAATTTTATTCTATTCGCTTTTAAGCACAATTTGTATGCAATTAACTTGGAAAGATAATGTAGGGCACAGTGCAATATAATAGTTAAAGGCAGCCGACCGGGTAGCCGTGCGGTCTAAGGCGTTAGGCCCACGACTCGAACGTCCCGGCAGGGGCATGGGTATCTTTTCACTAGAACGTGACGGATAATCGTGACTGACCGAAGTCAACAGTTACTAGACTGACCAATATACAAAAGAAAGTTTAAAACGCGTTACATTAACGTCCTATCAACAAAATTAAATTTTCGTTAGAATATAGATTGAAATACAAAGTGTTTTCAACATGCAAAAGAGAACACAAAATAATAGATTTTTGGCATTCAATTAGCTATTAATTATAAGTTTTATTCCATTAAATTACAAATAATCCCGTAAAACGAAATCTATACAATAGTTTAAAATAATTATTAATCCACATTGAACTAACATCTTACCAATAACAAGGCTTTGTTGAAATATTATTTAATATTAAACGTACTTTTCTCAACTGATAACGGTTAACCAACGAAATAAACAAAAAATCAACGTTAGAAACACGTTTGTGTGCAACTGGGGAAATACAGTACATGCAGACTATAAATCAATTTAATTCGATATAATTTCCTACGCTGGATTATAAACCTGCTTAGCAGACTTTGATTGAAATTATATTTTATGCTAGGTTTTCCCCCAAATCATACCCCCTGGAAAGCAATAAAAGAATTAACATGACTATAAAAGTTTCTCGCTTTTCCCAAGAAAGCAGCACCAAGGTGACTCTTTTTTGTTAAACCAAAGTAACGTGTGATGACGCGTTCACACCGCTTTAAAAAAGATCATCTTCTTCCTCATCTTGTTTGATTTGTTCAGTTCGGTAGCAACAATGAGTCCACACATAGTTTATTATTACGTAACTGAAAGGAGTAGACAATGACGCAATAGTAGAAAGATTATTTTATTTTTTCGCCAATTCACACATCCTATGGGGACACGTGAAGAAAAATGCGTGCGTATGTAACGGAACGCAAGGCTAATTAGTTATGATATAGCAGAAACTGTTTACATTCATTTAGATAAAGATCTGAAAACTAACTTTTTTTTTTTACTGGTACCAATGTTTTAGCTAAATTGTTTTGTACGTATTGTTCTAAGAACACATACTATATTTTCATTGAGAATGCGTGCCCAATTGGAATGATACAACTACAAACAGGTCGCCATTTTTGCTCTTCTTGAGGGGGAACTACTTTCTTTTAATTCTTTTTTTAGGTAAGGATATGTTAATGATGAAAATAGGTGTTCTGTTCGAGGGTGGACCAATGATTCGAAGGTCTCTGTGAGAGGTGAACAGATAGAGGTTTCCCATTGCGTGTCACCGGTTGAAGTTGCCACCATAAGAGTTAGACGTAAAGTTTAAAGTCGATTCCGAACAACTGCAATCCCTACCGGGTATCGAACCCCGGACCATTTGATTGGAAGGCAGCGAGCTTTACCACTCTTTCGTTGTGAACATAGATGAAGAAACCAAGAACTAATTATGTAACATTTAGACTTCCCTGCCTAAAACAAATGTATCAGTGGCCGGATCAATAGCCAGTTCCAATCAATGAATATGAAATGTGTCAATACATAATATTAGAGCAGAAAGTGGTATGAGAGTAAGAGTCTTTACCTTGCAATCAAAACGTTTTGTGATTAAATTTTGTAATCCGTTATTCTGGCTGATATTCCTGACTCCTTCAATCTCTCCAGATGAAATACCACGATCATGCCTACATTTAAGGATACGGCTCTTCATTTTTAAGCCCCTTGATAGCAAAGCTATAGGAAAAGGGACCTTATAATCCCGCTCACTATATCCGTTTTTCGGTGTGCACTAATGAAATCTCAGGAACCACAAGGTGTAGAGTGGTGGTTTTGGTGGTGTTGGAAAGATAATGACTAGGCTAGCTCAGAGACTACGGAACAGTCTTGATTGATACCAGTGGTTCAGTGTTGCTAACCTATTTTTTTAATCAATTGCTCAAAATGTTTCCATTCCGTTAGATATATCTTCACCAAACTTGGCATAAACACTCGACACAATAGAAAAATATACAGAGTTTGCCCTACCCTAAGCACTGCAGTTATCACTATCACTAACCTATTTTCTAAAAATGAATGCTTGTGCAGCTGAGATGCTATCAAAGGACAGAGACTTGGCGATTGTTAGGTGAATCGCAGTACTAACTTGTTTTTTATTTGTTCTCGTGCTGAGAGATGTGGTAAATGAAGCTAAAGGTTAGACTCTTTTCTTTCGTCGTCTCTCGAAGATTCAGAATACCGAATGATTAACACGCTCGCCTTATAAAATGTGGATGATCTCAGATCTAAACCGATGGAATCCATTGAACGTAGCAGATTAGAGTCTACTTCATCAAAAACGGTAGCATCCATCTTTAGAAGCTCATAGCTTGGTTCAGAATGTTAGTATCAATTCGAAAAGACAAAGGAAAGGGAACACTTTCAAATACGATTTAAATTCTCACCGTAATCATTTGAGTTGTAGCATTTCTTCTGTAAATAGAGGCATAAATAAATTAACATTCCCGCACGGGATCACTGTGATATTTGGAAAACGGACTGATACACTCCAACGTATAAATAAACGAGACACACGTAAATTCATACTAGTTACAATTCACATGAGATCACTATAATAAATAAACATTATTATACTATACCACATAAATCCATATCAGTAAACAATATATAAACAAAACTTTTAAAACTAAAATAAGCTATCATATGTTAATACTCTTAACGATTGACAACACATTTATTTCACTGGAATACCAGCCGAAGAGTGCTTCTCGCAAAGACATCTTATGGCTGTGAATGGAGCCAATGCTGAACCGTATCCCGCAATAATTCTTCGTCCGACTGAAAGTGGGTCCATTTCAAAATTATCTTCAACTCTAAATACAAAAAAATGAATGGGAACAGGAAGTGTAGATTGGATGAGTCAGGACCTCTCATTGAATTTGCGGAGTACTGAGCTTGCGTAATTATCGTGAAAAAAGGTAATACCCCTCGTTAGGAAAGAACGCCCCCCTTTGGTCTTGATATACTGCCGCAAGGACGTAAGGGGTATTGATGTAGCGATTGGCATTGACGATCGTAGCTCGCTCCAAGAATTCTGTAAGCATAGACCCCTACGTCCACGGTAATCAAGAAACATTTTTTTCATTTTTTTTTTTTTTTCATTTTGGGACCCACCTTCCACCCCTGTCTCTATGCATTCTTTGCACAAAATGGGTTGTGCACTTCCAAGGGCGTGCAGCACGAGCAGTTGTTCGCTCTTCCCATTTTGGGACAGGCAGTCCCTAGAGATTCTCGGATTGCCGGTGTTCCGACAGTCCGAGAAGCTCCTTTGTTCCCTCAGTTTTGACCTCGGGTGGTGCGGGACGGACTTTGGACCAGGCGTCCAGAATGTTCTCCTGGTCTTTATTCCTAATTTTGGAATTTTTTTTTTCTTGGGGGGGATGCCCTACCATTATCTTTTATTTGCAATTTTATACAGAAAACATTTAACATATAGAACAACACACATACACACAAGGACAGCACAACATAGACGTCGACTCAAGATGGCTTCCTCTTCTTTTTCTGAAACGATAAGAAAAAGGGGGAGGGAAATGAAGCTGGACTGCAACGTAAGTATTACTGGAATTTTCTCACAAAGTTTTTGCTGGTCCGTTCTGTTTTTCCATTTCTGGTTCCCTTCCTGCTTTACTTACGAAGTTTGTCTTGTTCCTCAAGTCACCATCACATCACTCACACAACACTTATAGGCTAATATATTTGAAAATGCTTGAATGTTTGTGTCCCGGATTCCAGGTCACTCACATTTAGTTTCTGTTTTATTTATTTTTTATATTTTTTTTCGCTTTCTTGTTTTAATCTTCTATTATATTTGGCCTCCCGTCACCACTCACACACACGCACACTACTACTTGAGCGTCTCTTGCTGCCGGATTCCTGCAGCAAGGCACCCACCAGGACACCGCTGGTTTCCAGCGGTCACACACTCGCTCACTATTACGCACTTTCACTGATCTTGATTTTGTGCACTATTGTTGATTTAGTTATTATTTTAATTTTTCTCTCTTTTTAATGGAGTTTTGTTATAGGTTTAGTTTGCGTTATGTATTTCAGTTTCGGATTGTTCTAGTACCCGGATTGTTCCATACCGCCTGCTGATAGCGAAGCTCACGCTCGTCGAACCGGCCGCGCAAACTCGCCTCGCCCGCGAGGTCCGCGTCACGTTTCCCTCCATGCAGTATCAGCTCCCTAATCTGTTTTCTATTGGTCAGCCTCTGGTCTTCGCCGCGCCCGGCCTCGGTCGCCTCCGGATATAAATTTCCTTCTGTGATACTCTGTTACTTTTTGGGTTATCTCCTGGAGAACAATCGCCAGTTCTGGTGTTCTCAGAACCTCAGCGATTTCCATATCCTCCAGGAGAGTTCTTTGTTCGCCAACCAGGTTTTCTGTTTCTTCGCATTTTAGCATTACGTGTTCCGGGGTAGCGACCGACCCACAGGCGCGACACAGGTTATCCTCCACTATATTCATATCCTTCAGTTTCTGCCTGAATGGGCCATGTCCCGTGAGGAAGTGTAACAGACCTCCCGTAATCTCCACG